>JARBJD010000068.1:0-295372 GCA_033064195.1 Blattamonas nauphoetae | reverse complement strand
CATTTGTGAATGCTTATGATTGAATTGAATTGAACACCATATTGTCTATTACTCTTTCCCAGTATCTGCTGGATTATCTCGACTAGCACGAGTTATTCCCAATTCATTTGTCATGAAGTCACCAACAGCTTTCTTCATTGTGCATAAGGTTGTTGTGATCTTTGTGCTTGCATGTCTCCATAGCTGATGTCTCGAAAACTGGATGGTAGATCGTATGATCCATTCTTGAGGAAATTAGAGTGTGAAGCTTTGATTCTCCTTCCGAATTGGCGATTAAATGCTGTATATGATGTCTGTTTTCGCTTGTCTGGTGTTGGATTCATTGCGTAGTATGTCTCTTTGACCGGTCTACTGTTGTATGGTGCGAGCATGGCTCCATTGACTGCAATCAAATCTTTCGTCTCATTATCGTAGACCATCACATCTGGGATTTTTCCATGTTGTTCCATTAGAACAGTCCAATTCTGTCCAGTTCTCTTGATGTACTCAAGCGCTGATGGATAACTACTGAGGGCATCGTTCCATCTGGTTTGAATATCATCGTCAGCATAGATTCTTTTCATCGCTGCTTGAGTTTCTGCTGCGTATCTCATTTTTGGTTTCTTCTCTCTTGTTTTTCTTGTTGGTTGGTTGTACACAATCTGTGGTATCATTGACATTTCATACAAAATAAAAAAATCAAAACTATATTTTAATTAGAGTTAAATCACAAATGAACAAATCGAATATGGCTAAACCAGAGGTTTCGCGGAGGGCGGAACCCTTGTCTCTAACAGCATATGTGAATGCAAAACTGAGTGAAGCTTCAAGTAGGAATGTTTCTCATGAAGTCCAATCACAAATACATCCAGACTTGAATTTCAATCGCAATAGTGTGAATGTCCTCGTTGGAAACAGAGGAAGTGGGAAAACATTTAATGCTCTTCGAGAAGTTGCCAAACTCCAAAATGTTCAAGTCAGAAATGAACTGTTTCACTTGTTCGTCTTCGTTACTGATAAGAACATTGATCCAACCATTGATAAATTCAAACCAATACTGAACGTTCCTTATGTGAAAGTTAAATACGATGATGCCCTTCCGTTTCTGTTGGAACTCTCTGAATCGAAAGCTGCGTATGAAGAGATTATTGACAATCAATGGCAGAACAGAATCACTGATGAGTGTCGAGAGAATCTCTTTGATGCTCTGTACATTGATGATTTCTCAGTTAAGAATCTCCAAACAATTATTCTCCTAGATGACTGTCGCAGAATCCTAGGTGAACGTAGATCATCCAAAAATAGAATGACAATGATGGACCTATTACTGGAGAATCGACAACCGAAATTCACATTCTTTCTGACGATGCATGAACTCTTCAGTTTGTCAGCAGACATGAAGTCAAACATTGATTCAATGTGGATCTTTGGAGGCTTCAATAAAGAACGAATCAGTCGAGTCTATCCTCAGTTGAACTCACCAATTGACATTCAACAATTCTGGAATGTCTACCAACGAAAACAAAAATGTGAAGCAGTCATTCTTCGATACAATACTGATGGAGTTGCACTGAATGAGATCAACAAAGATGGGTTAATCAGAAGGGTCCGTTAGTTCTTGAATAAGGTTTCCAATTGAGTCAGTCAGCGCTCGAATTGATTCTTCAATGTCTAATAATCTTTGATCAATCGAGAGTGAATTGGGAGGAGTGGAAGCATCAACATATCGTTTCCTCAGTGCAATCTCACCTCTTATTTTTGTGATTCTGTATCCATCGATTTGAATCATCCTATTCAGTTTCTGTGTTGTGTACTCATTTAGTTCTTTTTTATTCTTCTCCAAGTATCTCTGAAAGTCGTGGATGTTTGTGAACTCTTTCTGTTCAGGATCAAACGGTTCTAATATTTTCAGTGATGTCATTTAAGTGAAATAAAAATATTCGAAACATTATTGAAAACGAACAAAGTTCTCAGATCGAAGATCGCACTACGCCAAATTAAAGTCAGCAATGAACTCTGGAGTTAAGTCGTCAATAGAGTCTGCATGGAACTTGGTGTGTTGGATTGGAACGTACACCACTTTTGACAAACATGTGAGTCCATTCAGTAGAGTAGCTACGACATTACCGTGTTTGTATTCGATGAATTTCCCCACGAATTGAAACTGTCTACGCTTCTTCTGAAACTTGGCAACAGTCTTGTCCAGATCAAGGTGGATCAACAGAATGTTTCCTGGTTTGTATTTCCATAACATCTGTGTTGTCTGTTGCTTTTGGATGTTCTTTAATTGTTCTTCACAACTGGAGATGTACAGTGCTTCGATTTCTCTATTGTTTTGAGCTTGCTCTGGTGTGAATTTGTTCCAGTACGCTCGATGAGGAGTCATGTTGTAGTATTCAACCATCTGATTCATCAGTGAATGATTTGCCATTTGTGTTGCATTGTCTTGGAATCCATCTCTGATTGTTCTGATCACTCGATCGACAATTCGATTGTGATTTGTGAATGGTGAACTTGTGAAATATGTGCTGACATTCTGATCCTTGAAAAACTCTGATGCTTCTCCACTTGTCCATGCTGCTTCACCATCACCTCGAATGTTGTTCACGTGAACGCCACGATAATTAATCAGGTCATTGATTGCAGTCTTGACTTTGCTCCATGATTTATCCAGAACAGGAATGACAACCAGGTATTTGGTGTTGATGTTAATTGCGAAGAGGTATATCTGCAACACTGTTTTCGACGTTGGTGATTGAATGAAAACGAGATCAATTTCCCATGATCCGAACTTGGGAGAGAAGTATGGTCGATCACAATTCTGTGGAACCTTTCTATCTGAAGTCTTCTGTGGATCACCTGTAATTGCTTTCGACATGAATTGCATTTTTGATCGAAATGGATACACAATTTTCTCTGTTGTTTTAGGCATCGTTGGTGGATCAATTCTCATTCTGTCACTTCCTTTTTCTCTCTGAATCTTCCTCGGATGTGCAACACTCCATCTGTGATCAAATTCCTCATACCAATCCTGAAATGATCTTCCTCCGAATGGGATTTGTTTTGTGTGAGTCAGAATGAAGTCAAGATCTTCGTTCGCAATCTTTCTGTTTATCGAGGCTCGAACAAATGTGTCTCTGTTCATTTTATTTGCATCCAGAATGTGTGAGGTAATAAAGTGTTCCATCTGCTTTTGATTATTCATGATTGAGTTCTCAGCTTTGATCTGTTCATCTTCTGAGTCATTTCTCTGTTGATGATCAAACAATCCTATCATATGTTCCAACTTTTTGAGCACTTGCTGTGTCGTCGGTTCGTAGTGTCTGATCTCTCTCACAGGGTGTTTGGACGCAGTTGTTCTGATTGACATTGGTGGATTGGGAATAGTGACATCATCCTCCTCCTCTTCAAATCTCCTCTCCTTCATTGGATATTCATATTCAAACCCCATTGATTTCAAGTTTCTCATCTGTCCAGGAAGAACTAGGTCTTCAGGTGATTGAATTGCTATTGGTCTTTGCACTGGAATTGGTATTGGTCTTGCCTCTGCAGGCCTTCGAATCCGTGGTGAAGAATTCACTCCCTGATTCACCTCGTGATGATAAAATTGATATGCTTCGAATGCAAGTTTAGCAGTGCTATCCCGAATACGAACTCCTAGGAAGTTGCTAACAAATTGTTGAACTACTCTTCTTCCATCAGGTAGTGATAATTCAGGAGATAAACCTCCATTGAACCAATCCTCGAAGTATGTTTCATCATTTCCATCAAATGGTCCATTAGAATCAGCGCCATGATAGACAGGTAAAACGTTCGTTAAAGTCCATTTCTTTTCGACTATTTCGTTTTTGGAATGCTGTGTGCACCGAAGAAGTCTATTCACGAAAGCATTAATCTGTCGTGTGTTCATTTATTCAAAAATAAAGTTTGTGTTTATTCTATAATATAATCAGTTGCTTTCAGTCCATGAATGAATGGAGGACATGATTCATTTTCAAGTACGATTGCTTTCAGATGAATTCCACTGAGACTGAGTTTCTGCTGTTGTATTTTCGCTATCTCAAATCCATTGGTGTCCTCATCGCTGATGATTCTTCTCGTCTGAAAGTTCAATGTTGTGGTCACTGTTTTCTCTCCATTCAGGCACTTCATATAATCGTCACTTGTGATATTTGTTTTCTTTAGAGACACTCCCTTGATCTTGCATTTCTCATCGAGAGAGTAACACTTTGGAGCTAGACAGATCATCTGTTCACCTTCCTTTTCAATTGCTAGTCCTAACAGTTTCTTCTCATCATCAACTCCTTTTTCAGGGTTGGGAAACCATTCATATTTGTGAGCATCATAGAATTCCTTGTCAGCAATCACGTGTTCAAATTGTTGATGAATTCCAGCATTCGGATCTCCACCAATTGCCCAATATGCAGAGTCAGTGTCTCCTTCACAGAAGTGAATCTTCTTCATGTCTAGGCATTTGTACATGAAATTGTAGATGAAATTCAGATACCAGAACTTCGCATTGTCGAGTGTGAATACTGCTTCTTGCAGACATGTCTTGCACGATGCTTTCTCTCTGTCTTCGATCACGATGTAGTTGTCCTCATTGATCTCTCTTGTCGCTACAAATCCTTTCATCATTTGCTTCAGGTATGTTCTCTTCTCATTGCAGATTGTGATTGAGTTGTATTTCTCAGTGTTCATTCCATCATATCCGTAACTCCCATTCAAGTTGGTCTTACAGAACTGTTCTTTTCCTTTGTTTCCAACCTTCATTGCTTCTATTCGATCATTCATGAATGAGGTTACAAATGGTTCGAATCCAGCATGTCTGGAGAACACCATCACAGTCTTAATATCGTCTACAATGAAGTGACAGTAGTCGATGAGGAACCACAGATAGTATGTTGAGAAGAACATATACTGATCGTGTGTACTCAAGAGTTGAGTGAGTTTTCTTTGCTTATCATCAGTCTTCAATCCATGTTTCTTCATCAACGAATAAGTCTTCTCTCCAATGTTTTCTTCTGTCGTATTGACAATGATGTTTCTGAAGATTGGTGGGAAATTTATGAAATCATTAATGTACTTTTCATCGATGTGTCCTTTCAGTTCTGCAACGAACAATGTCTTCTGATTTTTGTCTTCGATAATCTTACGGCATTCTTTATCTCCTGTTGCGGTGAATAAGCATCGTCCTGGCATGTACATTCTGTGATTCGTGTATGGATTGTTCTTGTTCTTGATTGATGAGAAAGCACTTGGATAGAGGGAATTAAAGTCAACACCACAGACGTGAGTCATTTTATGTTCTGTATCAGTGGAGACAACTTTTCCATCTTCATATTTGAAGTGATTGATTGGTGTCACGTCTTTAATGTTCTATCGATGTTGAACATTCGATAATCCACCAGTCACAGCTGCTCTGAGTTTGTGATATGTTTGCTCGTGTGTCAGAGTCATTGGTAGTGATTTCCAGATGCAGTACTTCTTCAGTTGAATTCTCAATCTTGTGAGATGTTCATCTTTGTCTGACTTGTAGGTGTTGCAGTAATCGCAGCAGATCTTGACGTTCTCTTTTGAATGTCCTTTCGAATTGTCGATTCTATCCAGTGTTGGTCGAACTGCTTGTGAGAAGTGACATTTGCAGATGTAGCACACTCTCTTGCACTGTTGAACAAACCAATCATAATCTGCTTCAGTGACATTTTTGTCAGTGCAGCGATGAGCTTTCTGGTCTTGATAAATGTACGATGCAACCTTGTACTTCCAGTATTGCTTAGTGATTTTTATTTCACCAGATTGATCCACTCCATTGAAATCATCATCAATATCGAAGTCTTTGTAGGCACACGCATATTTGATTGCAGAAGCATTTGCTGACAGTGAGAGATTGTGCAACATGTCCACCTTGTATTGGAAGTTCAGATCAATGAGATTCTCAAGTGGTGCAATCATACATTCAACGTCTCTTATGTTGTAGAACTTCAGGTAGTCCCATCTGTTCTTGAATCCTTGTGTATGCCAATCATCAAGGTACAATTGGTAATCACTGTCAGACATTTCACTGTTGTTCAGACTGGAATAGAATTCATATTTGGAGAATGGTTCTTGTTTACTCAGCACTGAATCGTAGTCTGATGAATCAAATGACTCGTATGCAAAGAATGATTTCTGGAGTGTGGTGTTTCCTCCAAAAGCCTTCACTGCATTATCCAAAGTCATTGGTCCTGTGTACGACATCATGTCAATGAATCGAAGAACCTGTTGTGTTTTCTCGTGTCTGATCAACACTTGTTTGTACTTTGTTGTTGATCCAAGGAAGCTCACCACTTTCCAATCCTTGTCAACGAGATCACGAAAGATGAGATTGATGTCGAATCTGGAACTGTTGAATCCAATCACACTGACTTCATTCTGTGATGGTATTTCTGGATCCTCATAGAGGTTGTTCTCTCGAACTGTCTCAGCATATTTGAAGAGTTCTCTGATCCATTGCTTCACAAAGTCCTTTCCATCTCGAAGATCAAAGTAGATTGACTTCACTCCTGATTTTGTTTTGATTGCTGATGCAACTGACAAGGGTTTTAGATGTGAGATCAATTGAGTATTATCATCAGAGAACAAATTGTCAAGAATGAGATCTTCCATTGTTTCAAAATCGTAAGTGATGTAGTATTGTGTTGGTTTGAATTCGTCTTGTCTCTTGTGTGCCATCAGAAATTCAAATGTTCGATTGTTGAGAATATGTGGAACGTATGGTCTTGGTGTCTTGTCAAGTGAGATCTTCTTCACATGTTTTCCATCAAGTTCTTTGCACTCTCTGAGATGCTTCTCAAAATCTCTGCTGTAGTTTTTATTCTTCACTTGGAATCCTCTAGACTGACAATACGGACAGAGCTTGTATCCAGTGATTTTCTCAGGGTCAACAATAAACATCACATGGACGAGAGTTGCCGTCAGTGGAATCATCAGAATTGGAAGAACAAGTGCATCATCATTCTCGTTGATGTACGATTGACTGAGGAAATACCGCTTCTTGTCTTCGTCATATTCATAAATGTGAACTGTGATGTTGAATTGAATCATCGCTTTCTCAATGTCACATGCAATATCAAATCCAGGATAATTCTGAAGATGTGGGGTCAATTGTCGAGATTGGAGATGAGTGAGATTCATCCATTGTGCGAACAATCTGTAGGCTTCACTGTTCCTCGTATTGATAGATATTTTCTTGCCTTGAACTTCAGGAAGTGTGAGGAATGATAGTGCTTGAAAGAAGCAGATATTGTACTCAGAATCAATGTATCGAACATTCCTCGTTTTGATGTGTTCAGTGAGAATTGCATTGGCTTTTCCTGCAACTGGGAATCGATAGACTGCAACCAGTATGGAGTGGAATGCAATGTACATTGTCTTCGTATCCATCAGTGTTCTCTCTTGAGATTCTTTGATTAGATTGATTGCATATTTTGAATACTCATTGATGTCTCCTGAACTTCTGATCACCGTTGGGAAACTCTTCGATGTGTTCTCCAATTCTGGTCTGAAGTCATTGTAAGTTGTCTCATCTTTGTCTTTTCTCTCGATGATCTTTCCAAAGTCAATACAAATCTTGAATGGATGATCTTTCTCTTTGTCGAACACTGCTTTAATGAAGGTTGTGATTTCTTCAACGTTCTTCAAGTGATTGTGGAAGTACAACTGATATGGTTTTCCATTATCCTCAACCTTCTCGACCTCATTCTTTTTGAACTTCCTTCGTGCATTCATGAGACAAGAATTGAATGCTGCTTTGTCACGCGGTTCAGCAAGTAATATGCATTCTTCAAATCCATCAAATGTCTGTACTTCTCTCTTTTCCATTTGTTCATTTTTCTTCTGAATGATTAACAGATTCTTCATCCAATGATCCATCAGCTTCTCTTCAATTGATTTCAGTTTCCACGTCATTCTGAACACTTGCTTCTTCAGTTCATCTTTGTTCACTCTTGGATTTTCTTTCATGATTTGCATTCTTGCTTTGCTGTCTTCTTCATTCATCATTGCATTGTTGTTGTGCTCTTCCAGTTTGTGAATAAAATCATCAATCTGATAGTTGGTAATATTCCTTATCTCTCCTTCAAAATGGAGATCTGGATTCTTGAGCATTGACAGGAGATATGCACGATGATGTTGGTAGTTTCTAATGTTTGGATTATATGTTCGATCATAGCCATGTTCATCCTTGAATTCAAAGGTGGTGTTTGGAAATAGTGCTCTTATTTTCGTGATGCTGTCTGTGACAAATTTCAGTGTCGCCGCCATTTACTACAAATTAAAAAATCCGAAAATAAAAAAAGTTGAGCGTTTATTTCTGTTTTCTCTGATGGGGCTTTATCGTTGCCTTTAGCCAGGAATCAAGTCTAATTCTGAACACTTCACTTCCGCCAATCTCTCGATATGTGAATGGAACCAGAACTTTGGTGTACTCACCGACGAGCTCACAATTATATTTCTTCAGTTCATTTTCGACGAATGATTGAGTGTAGTGCCGACGTTTTGCTATGTGTGGTCGGTTTCCTTGATTCCACAACTTTGGTTTTATTCTCCATTCAACTCCCTCATGAACATACGTCACCGGCACATTATTTCTGACATACTCAGAGACTAGCGAACAGTTCTCTTCTTTCATTGATTCAATTAATGCTTGTTCTGAACATACTCGACGTCTTTCGTTGTACATTTCAGTTGGATTCATTTAATACAAATTAAATAGGCTTGTCTGACCGGCACTGACCGGTCAGTTTTCACCGAAAAGTACTGACGGTCACTGACCGGAGAAATACCAGAACCCATAGTCCAGAGTTACAATTTCTCCGAAGTGTTTTCATTTTGATCCGAGATTTGCAGAAATCCCATGAAAATCAACGTAATTTCTGCTGCAGATGATTGGATTGAATTATTGTCACTTCATTCAGGCCGTCTCACTCTTCTTTACAGGCATTTGAAGATCGTGCGGTTCTTCAAAACAGTTATGGACGGATGATCGTTCTGATTCGTCATCTCTTACAGAAACCATTATAGCTGCAAGTCCTACTTCTGTGAAATGAATCACAACGACATATTCATTTGACAATAATGCAAGAAAAGATGGTATTGTGATGTCATCCGACTCATTCTCATTTCGCTCATCAATCCCCTTATTATCCCTAAATTCATCTCATCTCGTTTTTTTTCTTCTATTTTCTCAGGATCTCTTGCCTCTGCTGTTCCATCATCGTCTTGTACGATCTGCTGCATGCCGTTTTCTTCACGGTCAAGTTCCAGTTCTATCCTAGCTGTTTATGTGGAAATCTCATTGATCTTTGTCGTCGGTTTGATTCTTGGATATTCTTGGGGTGATCGTTCCATCTCAGTCCAACCAAAAAGGGTCGAATCTTTGATTTGAGAGGCGAATCTGAATTTACCACCCACAACGACAGCAGATACACTCCCTCCATTCATTTCATTCCATCTCCACTGCCACTACTATTCTCTAGCCATCAACCACAATGAAGTGAGATTTTACAAAACCGAAACAACGTCCAGAACCATCGATCAAACAGCAACGAACAGAAAAGAAGAGAAGTAGTTTGTCACACATGTTCCTCATCTCTTATTCCAACTCTCTGTCCATTCAGAAACTCAATGTTGTGCTGAAGTTGATTCTCGATAAGGTTGGAGGGAAGAATCCGGATCTCGTTGTGAAAGTTTGATGATCAGTGCAAACATAGACCAAGACTGGACTTATTGTATTGTCATTTCTCGCTTTACTTCATCTGGTCTTCATCAACAAAACAACACTCGATGTGAATGTCAAAACTAAATAAAATCTGAGAGATTAAGTGAACGGGATCTTCTCCAGCCGACTGATTGTGGAGAAAGGAGAATGTCTGTGACAAGACCAGATGATTTCTCCAACAGCTGCTGACTGACACTTGTGACAACGAAAAGATTGGAGGGTACGTGGATGAACATCAGATGCACTCCCTGCACACAGCCATCCACATACTCCACAACTGTCAACTTCTTCTCTGCTGCGTTAGAAGGGGAGAAGCCCATCCGATGTGGGGAGTCCATCTGACAAGTGCGGTGAGTGAGGAACAGTGTCAGAGTGCTCAGACAGATCGAGGAAGCCGAACTGAGAAGGCGGTGGAGAGACGATGGTTGGGTTTGGAGTGTGTTGAAGGCTGTCGACGCTGCCGTTCTATTATGGGTGTGTTGGTGTTGGGTTCCCTTTCGACTAGAGAGTGGCTGGGAGAAACTCATGCCCTTCGATTGTTGCTGTGTCGTCGGCCACGGCAACACCTGATGAGGACGATTGCCGGCATTGGTGCAACATCAAGTTCTGTCTGATGAGTAGGATCTTGTCGAGGAAGGTCGTTTCGGAGGGAATTTGGACTTTCCTGGCATAAACAGCAGGAGGGATAACTTCAATCGCATGTTGGTCAGTATCCCACAAGTGCTAGAGAGCAGCAGTGGCAGAAATCCGAAGTGGCGTCAGGGCAGAGGAGAAAGCAGACAAGAGAGTCATACTCGATAGAGATATGATGGAGAGGAGTGAACGGGGACAACAAAAGTCTGAGAGGTAGAAAAAGGAGGAAAAGAGACTTGATTAGATGGACTGATGACGTCGCAATGAATGGAAGTCTGAAATCAACAAAAAAGAGATTGAAATGCGAAAAGAAGACCTAGAAACTGTCCTGTGACTTCGATTCACGATGAGAGCAAAAGATTGAGGAGACGTCATCAAGATGTGTGTTTCGGCTCCGATTAGTCCTGAATCCCGTATTGAGGTCGATTATCTGAAGAAAAGTGAGAATAAGACAGAGATGGTGAGAAAAAATCAGTTCCAACGAACGAGGAACGTAGAGCCGAACAAATAATTGAAACCAGAGTGCCAAACGGTATCCAGAAGCAGCTTCCAACATGCATATCTGTAAATGTCTTAGTTTCTTGTTCATAGCACGTGATTTCATGTTCAGGTTAGATCTGACCCTTTGAAAAATTTCGGACTGACACTGACCGGCACTTTTGGCCGGTCAGACAAGCCTAAAATTAAAAAATTCAAAAATAAATTTTCATTCGTGATTTTATCGTTGGTGATCTTCCGAGACTTCGATCCTCTCATCGATGGGTTCGATCAGTCATGTTTGATCAGAGAAAGTCCTTCAATGGGACATGATCCTTTCTTCTCGTTCCTGGCTGCTCTTTACCGTTTGATTTAGGTGTGTTCCGCTTTCTACTTTCACATTTGTTCTCTTTTCTTTTTCGTCTCTCCATTCTCGTTCTCGATCATTCACTTTTTTCTTCTCCTCTCGTTCAGGTACACTACTTCGTTTTATCTTCTGGAATTTCGTTTCCGACTTATTCTTAAATGGTTTGTTCTCTTATTCAATTCATTCTTTCCTAAAACTCTTTTTTGTACCTTCTCTGATGGAACCGAAAAGTGACCTTCAGATCTGGTCGACCGCTGCTTCTTAGCTCTTGATAGGATGTTTCTCTCTCGACAATTAACTTGTATGTTCTTCTCTTTTGATCATTCTTTTTTAAAATACTTTTCTGACCTCACTCCAACCGATCCTCTCGACTCCGACGCACTATGACGTCTCTTCGATCGAAAGTGTGTTTCACCGAAGAATTTTTACTTGTTTGTTCTCTTTTTTGATTAATCTTTTCCTAAGACTCATTGTTGTACCGTCATTTTCACATCACTTTTTGTCTTCTCTTTTTTCTCTCTCCACTTCACTCTTGGATTTTCGTTCTCACTTCATTCTCATTATCTCTTCATTGTCTTTCACTTTTTTCAAAAATTAAAGTTTGACATGAGTTCTAATTTTTTTGATCAACTTTTTGGTGCTCGAAATTTCTCGATCGATCGTCGATTTTGATTCAGAAGGTACGCCGCTTTGTTTTACTTTCTACTGACCTAGAATTCATGTTCTCCCTCTTTTGGCTTTTTCATTTTTACTCTTCTCTTTTGATAAAACTCATTCTCGGACTCAATTTTGCTCTTTTTCAGTCTTCTTCATTCAGGTACAGCACAATGTTTTATGTTCTAACGAAGGTGGATCCAAGTCGAGATTAACCGGTTTGTTCACTTTTTCACTGAATTCTTTGATAAAAACCATTGTTGTACCAGATACAATCGATCACAAAAGGCACCTTCGAATTGGGTACACGATCGCGGTTTATCGTTCGCTGAATGTGGAAATCAAAAAATGAAACCGGTATGCTCACGCTTTATTATTCGTTCACTTTTTAAAACCCATAGTTAACTCGATGTCAATGATCCTCACCTCTGAGGTACAGTATGGTGTTTTAGACTTCGAAAGAATGTGTCACTGAAGAATTGAAACTGGTATCCTCTGTTTCCACATTCATTCTTTCTTAAAATCAATTTGTGTACCAGATAAAGTGGACTGAAGAGTGACCATCCAATCGAGTGAAGCGTTGCTGTTTATGGTCGCAAAGGATGTCTCACAACTGGAACCAAACTGGTATTCTCTTGTTTTTTATTTATCTAATTCTAAAATTCAATTATGAACACAATAGAAACAATCCACAGTGCCCGCTCAATATCAATTCTCCAATTATGTTTTAAAGTTCAACAGTATGTTTTTCTAAACTCAGTTCACATGGAATAGACTACATTGGTTTCGTTCGCGCATAAAAATCATTTTGTAACCTTGATCTCGTCGTTTTTTACTCTCCTCGTTTCTTTCGTCCCTCACTTCACTTTATTGTTTGATTGCCACTTCATTCACTTTTGTTTGCTCTTTTTATGCAGAATTTCGATGAACCCGTTCATAAAACACATTAGTGTACCTCATATCTCACTTTATCCATTTCACCATTCACTATTGTACTTGCTCACTTCATTGTACCTTGTTTCAATCTCTTTTTGTCAAATTAAGCAGAAAAGTTAATAACAATGAAGACATAATGATGTGCTCGTGAGGTGTGAACGACGGAAAAAAGGGTTGTGAAATGAGGGAAATGAGAGAGTCTTATGAACAGACAATATGTGAAATGGAACAAACGAGATGTGTTATGAAATGCATTGAAACGAGTTTTTGTTAAGACAAACATGCGGACAAGAAATGGGGAAAAAGACGTAAAATCAAGATTAAGGAAAAAGTACTGAACAAAAGTGTTAAAAAATTCAGCCACTCCCTCCTCGGAAGGTGAGAAAGAGAGGATGATATGTGAAAACGTGAGACAAAAGTGATATGAGTGAAAAGTTGGCGAAAATGTGGTGAATCAAAGATGTGTGCAAAAAAAGAGAACTAATGAAGTGGGAAAACAGGAAATCTCAAAAAAGCGTCGCTAGGACGCGAATGCGAAGAATTTAGAAGATCTAACGTTAAAAACGAAAATTGGCAAAAAAGTGTCCGAAGGATCGTGACGTGAAAAGGTTCATACCTAAAGTCGCCAGAAGGCGTTCTTATCCGATCTAACACAAAAAGGCGTCATAAGAGGACGATTCCTGAGCGAAAGATGATGGAAGACAGGGTCCATACCTTATCTCGAAAAATTTGACTCGTAAAAATCCTCAATGGGTCGGATCAAACTTTTTTTCCAAAATGTGTTTTTTATCGCGAATCTCACCTTCTGAAATCGATTTTGTAATTTTAGAAGATGTTTGAGGTGAATTTGAAACATAAAGTAGTTGTTTGTAGCGAAATCTGAAAATCGACTTTTTTGTCACTTTTTTGATCACAGTTCGGTACGTAGCTCCACGAATTCTCAACCGATTTTCATCGGGATTGTTTTGATCGACGACTCACATCGTCCCTGACATTTTAGAATTTTTTTCGATTTTTTTCGAAGTGGTTCTCAAGTTGGATTCACTTTGTTCGAGTTCAAAAGTGAAAAATCATCGAAAAAAGTGACAACATTTTTGGAATATGACAAAAATTTGCTTCAAAATTGACGCTTAAAATGAGGTCGAAATATTGGATATATTGTTGGAATTTAGGTCAAATATTGGCATCATTGAAATGGCCTAAATTCCTTTTAATACAAGATTTAGAAATGGTCAATCGGAATTGACTTTTCGTTTCTGATTTCAACGACTATTTCAATCTGGTTCCCAAATCGTCTACTATACTACTTCTTTTCAACATCTCCGTCACTGCACTTCTCTCTCACTCCGATGCATTGTCACACGATCATTTCTCATCTGGTTTCATTTTTGATCTCATTTTTCACCTCCCAACAGCGAATGGTCACTCTGATCTGTTGATCCACGATGGATATCTCAAACAAGCTGATGCAAGCAGGCCAAAAGAACAAAAACCTAATCATCTCAAAATAAAGAAAACTAATCGATGAATGGATAAATTCAGACGAAGGGAAGAAGGATCCAGACAACAGATTACAATTGTTGGACAATTTTGGGAAATTGGAAAATGCCGGAAAAAAGACAAACAATATGCGAACCTTTTCTCCAGCTCCAAATCATGTCATGTCACAGTACGACCCTTCCATTCGTCGCGATGTTGAGAGTTCTCTGTGAGAACGACAGACCATCAGCTGTTGATCCCATGTCAGAAACTGTGTTGGACCGTCAAACCTACCGAATTGGTCCCTCAATCAGATGTTTTTTGGATGGAGCGTGCTGATGACGAGATGGAGAAGAACGAAGTAGATGGGAGTACTCCGTTTTGGGGAAGGAAGTTGCTGTTGAAAGTGGACATCAATCGGCTTAAGAACGCGCAAGGGATCAACAAAGTTTCCCAATTATCAAAATTGTCCAACAACTGTAAAGCTCGATGAGAACGGCAAATAGAATTGACCCGACTAGAAAGAGCAAAAGAAGAGAAAGAATCTGATGGGATACAAACAGAGGACATGTTCGAAAGAGTATTTGTGTTTGGCACAAGTCAGGACACATTCCACCGAAATGAACGTTTGCTCTCTTCTCATTCTGATGCACTTTTCCCCACCTCTCTTCTTTTCGCTCTCCCTATCATCTGTGTTATCTCCATTATTCTCTCTCTCATCAGTAATTCTGTTGAACTCAGCCCGGGTTCGATCGACATCGCCAACACAAGTGGGATTCGATGGGTGTCTGGAAATCGAGGTGTGCTACTTCACTCTTCATTTATTCATCACATTTTCTCTTCAATTCTTGTTTTTATTCAATCTCAGCCTCCATCCTTCTTCTCATTTTCTCGTCTTCTCTTCTCCTCGTCCTCTCTTCCTTAACCCCCCTTTGCTATCTCACAACGCTCTCCTTCATCATTCAGATCCATTTCTTGCTTTTTTTACCCACTCCATTGACGTCCTGAGACCCCATGCTCATGTATATCCTTCACCATCACCTCTCCATTCTCCACAAATACGACTCTCGTTGTCTCATTTTCATTGCTGATTCCTCTTACTCTCTCAGCATGGTATTCTTCCACTCCCACCATCGCATCGAACCCATTCGTACATTTCCATCCCAATTCTTCCAGCATTATCAAAGATACTCACATCATTCCTCAGCTGTCGAGGAAAGGACTGTTGTAAGGACAAGGAGAATCATGATTGACTGAATGATTGTGATCAAGACCGAAAGGGGATTTAATCGGCCCACAAATTGGATTGATCCCAATCAACTCTCGAAATCCTGAGATGGACTGGAATTTTGGTGGAGAAGGAGATTGTATTCCGCAAGCATTCCGGGGTGGTTTTGATCAACATGAAGGGGCATATTCCTACAATTGATGGCGTACACAACCTGAATGAAATGAAAAATGAGTCAGGAATCATGATTAACTGTCACTTTCGAGTGTAGGACGATGTGAGTGACGACTGATGCTTTGTTCGAGCTTTAGCCGTGGTTCTTCCCAAATTTGGAGAATCGATGGATTTCAATGAACCACGAGACCGTGAAAGCGAATTCGTGCGGCTGTGTGGATTTGACGTCGAGCTGCTGAGACTCCCACGCGAACTTCCGAGCGACGTGGCAGGTCGGGCTGTTGTTGGCTTTGAGGAAGAAATAGCTGGTCGTGTGACACTGCTTCTCAAAACAGTCTTTTCAGTTGGTTTTCGATAGTTGGTGGATTTCGATCTCACGATCAGTCGATCCATTGAGTTAATTCGAGGCGGCGGGGCAAAAGACGTAGCAGGATTTGCAGGACGATTCTGAAATTTGGTCTGCGATGGAATTTGCATGTTTTGGGGATGGTTTGTTGGCGAACTTGATGGGAAAGCGGAAAAGGGCCTCGGGTTGTTCGTTACGGCTGGAGGATAATTCTGAGACATGGAAAGATTGTTAGGCGGCGGAAAAGGCGCATTTGGCGAAGGGTTCCAATTTTGGACGTCGGGTTTCGGTGTCACTATCGATCGAACCTCCGGCTCAGCTCGGGGAGACAGTGCACTTAAAGATGGTTGTTTTGGGAGAGGATTGTCGGACTCTTCGATCGTTGGTGCTCCGATTTGGGATTGTGGGGCAGTTCCTTGTCTTGCTGTAGACGATGCGAGAGGTCCATTTGAACGAACTCCACTCGAATGAGGTGCTGGCTGAAGAGGAGGTTGTGCGAAATGGAACGCTTGAACCGTAGTTGGTAGTAGTTGAGTTGAAGGCTGATTTTGGTGATGAGCAGGGGATAGTGAAAGAGGCGTAGAAGGAGGGGCGGAGGGAAACGAAAGGAATGCTTGCATCGATGGTTGAGTTGGCAGTGGTGTTGGCTGAGGGGATGGTTGAGTTTGATTTATCCTCTGTATTATCATCTCCATTTCCAGTTGAGTTATTCTCTCCTTCTCTTTATTCAAGTCCATTCCCAATTGTTTAATCGTGGTTTGATCTCGTTTGTGGGTGTTTTTTTCTATTTCTATGTCTTTCTTCAGAGTTGCATTTTCAGAACGGAGTTCTGTTTCAGCCATCTTCATTCTGTCCACTGTCTGTTTGTGGACGTTCTTTTCCATTTCCAGTTGGTTCTTCAATGCCATTTCTTTCTCAAAGTCTCGTTTCAAGCAAAAGATCTCTGCCTGATCCATTCTCCGATCTTCTTCTAGTTTTATGATTGTCTCGCGATCCTTCTTTCGTTCTTCTTCCATTCTCAAGATTGTGTCTTGATCCTTCTTTCGATCTTCGTGTTCCTTCTTCAGAGCTTCCAAGGCATTTAGCTGAAGTGTTCGTTTTTCGTTCTCAAGTCGTTGTCTCTCAATATCATGTTCCAACCTCATTCTCTCCATTTTGATCAAGAGTTCTTTCTCATCCACATCTTTCAGCTTCCAAAGTGCTGAGGGGGTGTTAACGAGGCAACGAAACACTCCAAACGAACATAATTGGGAACTCGTCACTCGAGTCCCTGGGCTCTGAATTGAGACAAGAAAAACACAAATTATGAAGATAATGAAAAAAGGAGATGAAAGGAGAGGAGGAGAGATGAAAGAGAGGAAAGAAAGAAAGAAACAAACTGGATCTAACATTCGCATCAAAAGTGCGCGTTCTTCTTCTCCACAACTCGACCCGATCATCGACACTTTGAACGACCCTATCTCCCGAAACAATCGAGCTGCATTCTGACTCTTGAAAGGCGGTTCTCCAAACAGAAGCCAGTGGAGGACTATCCCCAACGCCCACACATCCGATGAGCATGTCGCTTTTCCTGATTCAGATTCAATACGTTCGGGTGACATATACAGTTGAGTAGTCACAGAGTGTGAGCTGCTTCCATTTTCTGATTCCGCTGCCCCAAAATCACCTGAAATCACAACAATAAAAAGATGAAACAAAAGAGGAGCATATGAGGGAGAAAATGAAAAAATAAAATGACATAAGAATCAACAAATAGTTCAAGACAGAAGAGAAATCCGAACATGACAAAGAATAGATGAAGAAGTGAGTGGAGAGAAAGACAAACATAGTTTGAAGTGTCCTCCAGGGAAAATAAGAATGTTCTCCATCTTCACATCTCCATGTGCTGTCGCTCCGCTTTCGTGGTTGTGCATCGAGTTCAGCGCGGACGAAATGTCCACCATCACTCGATAAACAACCTGAAACAATCAATAAGAAACACAAGCACAACAATGATTAATCCATGAACAACATCCAACCCAAAGGACAACAGAATCAACAACAATCAACAAGAAAACAACAAATCAAAAACCAACTTCGCGAGCCACAAGAACTCCACGAGATGTGTGATCTCGAAATATTTCTGCAAGGGACTGACCCCCCAGTTCCATCACAATCACTTTCAGGTTCCCCATCGATGATAATTCTTTCAGTCCAACAATTCCTGGGTGATTGAATGTTTGAAGTCGTTTAACTTCACGGTCTATTCGTTTATTGTCTTTCAATGCCATGCACGGAATCATCTTTCCCGCATAATGGATTCGCGTGGAATTCTCAATCATTTCCACAACTGTTCCAAAGCCACCAGAGCTGATCGTTCTCACGAAGGAATCTGAACACGCAAAGATACAAGATTCCACTTTGAGATGTGAAAATGGAACATACATCCATCCGGAACTTCGAATACATCCGTCATTTCGACAGTCTCGTCTTACGTGAAACAGTTGAAGAGAGGATCTCCCCATCACGCAATGTTTTGTAATGTTGATCACACATTTAAACAATTTTCTGAAAGGAATGACTGAGATATTCAAAAATAAGTGTTCAATGGAACGTGGTGTTTCAGTAATAATTCTGTCAAGACTCCAACTCAGATTTTGTGATTGTGTCT
This sequence comes from Blattamonas nauphoetae, assembly GCA_033064195.1. Lineage (NCBI taxonomy): Eukaryota > Preaxostyla > Oxymonadida > Blattamonas > Blattamonas nauphoetae. The sequence continues at coordinate 276,689 of JARBJD010000068.1, read as the reverse complement.
TCTTTCCCGTCTGTTGGGGGAGCACGGAGAGGAGAAGTGAATAAAGACCCATTTCCTTCAATCCTGTCAGTTCTCTCCCCACAACGCAAAACTCCTCTCCCCAACCAACACTTGTCCCTCCATCCTCAATCCTCCTCGGCGATTCTTCTCAACCTCTCGAACGTCAAGAAGACCTGCTCTCACTCTCTCGTCGTCCTCTTCCATCCATCCACATTCTTCCACAACTCCAATCAGTTCTCGCGCCCAGTTTGAGCTTGTATTGAATCCATAATGCTGATTCTCGGTTGATTTATGTGACGACCAAATTTTCTTGATATATCTCACAAGGATTTCAAACAACCCAGTCGAAACAATCCTTCGTGTGAGTTTCGTCTTTTCTTCTGAATTCGCTCCTCCAATCGCGAAGTGCATTGCGGTCCCCACAGAAAGAGGAATCAGCTCGATCGTTCTCCACTCCTCGTCGAACTTGTCAAACAGCGAGCACAGAATGTGTGACAGCGAGGACAAAACCTCTTCAGTGAACAGTGAATGGCATGTCTGAGCATACCCTCCTTCCAAAACCCGTCACTTTCCAAAACCCGTCACACATTTGACGAGTCATCTTTTTGTTGTTTCCACCTCTCATTTTCATCTCAATATTGTTTTTATTCAACTTTTTTTTGAAATGAAATCAATTGAAAACAAATTGAGAAAAAAGTCGGGATAGTAATACCTCCTTGTTCTGGTCAAGGTGATCAACCCTGAATTTTGTTGAGGGTGATCCTTCTCGACCAGTCATCGTACAGACCTCTCGTTTTCACTAAATCGAATGTTTTGGTGGAATTGAAGCTTTTCTGCCATTTTCATTCTTTTTTAAGCAACAGACATTTCCGTCCTTTCATCATTTTGCGCCCAACGATCAAAAATGCAACCTTTCAGTCACTACAACTTCTTCACTTGTCACAAATTTTTGTAAAAATCATTCGGAGAGCATCATCCTCTTGGTCAAATGATAATTTCTTCAAAAAAGTTAAGATAGATGCCAAATTTGTGTGAAAACTGTCGAAAACACGAGTTTTTGGAAAAAGTTGAGAATTAAGAGTTGTTCAGAAAAGAATGAAAATGGCAGAAAAGCTTCAATTCCACCAAAACATTCGATTTAGTGAAAACGAGAGGTCTGTACGATGACTGGTCGAGAAGGATCACCCTCAACAAAATTCAGGGTTGATCACCTTGACCAGAACAAGGAGGTATTACTATCCCGACTTTTTTCTCAATTTGTTTTCAATTGATTTCATTTCAAAAAAAAGTTGAATAAAAACAATATTGAGATGAAAATGAGAGGTGGAAACAACAAAAAGATGACTCGTCAAATGTGTGACGGGTTTTGGAAAGTGACGGGTTTTGGAAGGAGGGTACACTTTGCAAAAATCGTCGAGTTTTCTCAGAAACGAACAGAGTGACTTCAGACAGAGTGGTTGAGGTTGGGAACGGTGGACGGGAGTGATGGGGAAGAGTGGGCTGAGCTGGAATGGGAACTTCGATTTGGCGATCGCGTTCAGTTCCCGTTCTCCAACTTCCTTTCCACAAACCAAATCGTCCACCACTTCTCCCAACACCACTATCCAATCCAGACTCTCTGCCAGCTGAGTTTGGTGGGGTTTCGTGTGGAGATGGATCACAAGAGAGTGAAACCCAACAACGCCAGCATCGCAAAGTCGCACTCCCCCGTTTTCCCGAAGCCACATCTGCCAACGCACATCCATCGACGATGACAACAGACGTTCCACAATTATTGCTGTTCCTCGCTCGACAAACAGATCCACCGAAAGAGGAGTCGTCGCCACTCCACCGAATGACAGCGTGAGAGGTGAAGTGAGAGTTGTGTCCAGCTGTGAAATCAGCAAAGGCAGCACAGAGTCGAGAATGGTTGGTTCGGCCGATTGTCGATAGGTTTTATTGATCAGAATTGAGACAATCGCAGTCGTCGACATTTCCACACTCAGACTCAGCGGAAACGCCAGTCCCTTTCTCGTTTCTGATCCATCTCCACTCCACCCTGTTTCTAGCCACGGCGACAGAAGGAAGTGGCGGATCTTCGGGCCGAGATGGCTGGGTTCATGTTCAGGTCCGAAGGTGGGAACAAGGATCGCAATCGGGTGTTGAATGAACGATGACAACGTCAGAAGAAGCGACTGAATCAGATCGTTCAGCTTGGATGAATAGATGTGGATAAACCAGAAGAGTGTTTGAAGAAGCGATCCAAACACAATCCGAGCGATCGTCTTTCCTGGTTCCGAAAGATGAACATTCGTTGAGAACAATCTGTCCCAATCCAATCGACGAATCGAAGGAGAGGGTGTTTGGTTTTCACTTTCTGACGATGAATTGGCTGATGGGCGAGCGGTTCTGACAGATTGATCAAATTCGAAGAAAGTGCGCAGCAAAGACAACAGCTGATTCGCCAACAAAATGAACTCAGAGCCAATCGAGGGGTTGTGCAGAAGGTTGGACAGATTCGATTTCTTGTCTCCATCCAACGCCAACAAGAACAGGAACAGAACCAAATCTGAAATCACTCGAAGTCCTCCCTCCACAACTCTCTCTTCCGCTGATTCCGAAAGAGATGACGAAACACGAAGCGACGAGTCTTGTTCGATCGACGAAGTGAAACTGCTCAGCGCTGTCTGCAGTTCCGACCAGAATAGCAGAAAGTCCATCTGCGTCAGTGTTTCAGAAGGTGTCACCAGAACTCCATGAACAACGCCAAGCATCGGTGTCAGGCAGCAATTCTCCCAAACAGGCGAGTGTGAGGCGTGGTGAAGACGACTGAGTGAATGCAGAGCGGGGAAGACCAGTGATTGCATGTTGGGGGAGATGAGAGCGAGTGAGGAGTTGAAGAACGACACAGTCGATCGAAAAGTGGACAGAAACGGCAGAACCAGTTCTTCCAACAACGACACCACTTTCGGCGAGGGAGAAGGAGAGAGAAGACCAAGCGACAGAAACAGCGGCAATCCAACGCGTGCCAGTTCCTGTTTTCAAATCTGATCCGTCGATGGATGACGAAGAGCGAGCGACATGGTGTCCAGCTCATTTTCGAGAGACTCGCAGAAGCGACGACATTTGGAGGATTGTTCTGAAGACAAGTGCACATCCGAAAACAGCGGCGAGGGCACAAAGGCTCTCTGTGAGTCGAAAAGCGTCAGATAATGGTTGTAGTAAGGAGTGGTGTTGGGAGGCAGATGATCCGACGTCGAAAAGTTCAGAGCGAACACAAACACCAATTCTGCAATCAATTTCGATGGACTAGTTGTGGGTGGCGTTGAACTGGAGGGAGGGCGGTCGGTGGATATTGGGAAGAGGCGAAGGAGAAGTCGGAGGAGGTCCAAAACGTGGCTGTCTTCAACAAAATACTTCACGCTCTTTGAGAACCCTTTCGACAGGAAAAGAAGAGTTGAAAGAAGATCGGTGATATATGATGGATGTTGTGGTGCTGAGTGGGGTTTGGATGGGTGTTCCATCTGCCAAGACGAGAGCAGAAAGACCATCGAATCGACGAGGACAATTGGAAGCGTAGATCCAAATAATGTTTCAAGAATTTCCTGGAGAATCGTCCCCGGAATGGTAAATGTTCGAATTTTCGGGTTGTCAGAGGATTGGACGTGGCTGAGGGTGGATTGTTCGCCTGATTTTGTCATCTCAGATTCTGATTCATTGGCTTCGTGTGACAGCGACTTAATTCGAATTTCGGGGTCTGCTGGGAATCTGCTTGGTTGGAAAGGATCGATGGTGACAACATCAGAAGATTGAGAGAAATTCAGAAGCTCCGTTTCGACGATGTTGTGATCCGATTTGTGGTCCATATCAAGCATAGAAATCCCCGGAATGGTCATTGCATCATATTGATTACTCGAGTGATGACGAGGAGCCTCAATAATACTGAAATAATCGTGTTGTGAATCAGGAGCTGTCCATTTCAGTAACTGAACAGTCTGTCCCAAGATTTAAATCGTTTCGTTCAATGTCTCCCAAAACTCGGGCTATGTGATATAATCTGTTCAGACTGTGGAGGAGAAAAAGCACAGTATCTTGTCTTCGGTCAAGAGGGAGTAGATCAATCTGTTGAGAGATCGAGGCGAACAGATTGTGTGCGTCTGCACTGCAGAAACTCTTCCAAAATACATTCCGATTGTCGGAAAGGTTCAATTTTGTAACTTTACGGTGAGTAAGTAGTCCATTCTGGGATAATTGGGGACAGAATGGATTCAGGACACAAGGCGATGATTCAATGAAAGAAAACGATTGAATCTTGTTGTGAAGGGAAAGAAGAAGCGTTGGAAGTGAGGTGCTTTCCATTCAGATCGAATAATCAATCCTCGATGACGATCACGATCTGACCCTTTTATCTCTCTCTAGCATTCACTCTGAGATGAAACTGAAGGTCACTCGAAGAAAAACTGTCCCACCCTCCGAATTAACTGGGGAACAGTCCGGAACACATCCGATTAATTCACCTGGATGGAATACAGTTCTCTTTCTCTTTTCATCATTGCTTCCATTCGACTCTTCAGTCAAGCATATCCTCTCTTCTGCAAGTACTTCAGTGTGATGACGAAGAGATTGTTGTTGAAACACTCCGAGAGTTGCAGAAAGTGGCCTCTGGTGTGCGATTGTGTTCTCTTCATCGATTTCTCTCGACATGTTTTGGATGTGTTTCAGAAAGTGGGTCAGATGACTCTTTTGATGATTGGTGTCAATATCTGTCTCCATTGTGTCGTGGAACACATCCATCAGAACTTCTGGTCTTTTCTTTTCTCATTTGTTCATACTCACTTTCAGGCTGAACTGATGAAATTGATTGAGATTCTGTGTTTGTATTTTTCTTCGTTGTGATGATGATTTTTCATTTCCTTTCTTTCAGATTCAAAAGCACCATCGTTCATTCGATCGTCGATTTCCTCTGAAATCCCTTCATTTGTCATCACCAACTTTGGAAATTGTTTGAAGTGTCCTGCATTGGAATCAGTGTGTTGGTTTCTTTCTTCTTCCTCATTTGTTGTCAGTGTTGTTCTTGCATGGAATCACTCTTCTTTGAACCCGAAATTGTCGATTCGCTTTTTCTCCAAAACAAAGACATTATCATTTCAACATTCAAAACTATCATGGATTCATCGCCGCCATATGCTGTTGTGACCACTTTAGCCCGGATTTCTCTCATCCCTCATCTCGGAATCGCCGCTTGGTCTCTCGAAGCTCTTTTTCCTATTGTTGAACGGGATCCATCTGCTCTCACTCGTCTTCCCTCACGCATCTTCCCAAGATCTTCCCCATACCAACAATATTCTGGTCTATCGTTCCTGGCTGCTGTTCAAAAGAAACTCCGAATCGTTTTCTCCGAATTCCAAGCTAATCTCCCAACCAATCCTTCACACCTCCCGAAATACCTCGAGTTTACAAAAGATGACCCTTACATCATCACACATTCACTTGACTTCTGTAGAGGTTCGTTATTCCTCCCAACTTTTCTTTTGAATGCCTCTCCACGAATCGAAGTGTGTTTTTACTCTTTTCTTCATTTCTCGTTATTTCAGGTTGATTCTGAGATCATCCGAGATTTGTTTCTCTTTGTGAAAGAGTCCCTCCATACGATTCTCACCAACATGTCGAACATCGACAATCTCATCGCATCTCTTGCCTCCAACTCTTCCCCAACCATTCCATTAATTCCTGGAGTTCACAAACAAATGACTGATTCTCTGCATATACTTCGAAATCAATGTGAACTCTTTGTGAACAATTCGTGGTGTTTCTTCAAAGATTTGACCTCCGCAATCACAGATCTCCACAAGAATTCTTTCCAAACAATCCTCCTCGACGATCCATCCTTCCCTGACCTCATTCTCAACTCTCTCAAACTCAACCACAAAGACATCAGAAGAAACACGTTGATGGCCCTCACAACCATCGTTGTCGACTATCCGTCGATGAGAGAAAGATTCATGACAGTGAACCTTGTTGGGAGGATGTATGAAATCATCGATTTTGTCTCTCTTCCTCTCTCTGAGTCCAATACTCTTCTCGAACTCACCATCTTCATCGCCTGCATGTTCTGTCCGATTGGAGACGATCTGGAAGCTCACTTCGAACAATATCGTCTCATTCGTGTTTCTGTGTTCGAACCAGCAAAACAATTCCTCACATTCCTGTTCAACAATTCGGACAAACTGATTCAGGATGAAGAACACAAATCTGAACTCGAGTACCATCTCTGCTGGATCCACCATCACTTTATCGTCGTGGAACTTCAATCAGACGAACACAACTCTGACATTGTGTCAGAACTTGTGAAGTGGGAAGTGCGAACGATGGTCGAGATGGAGAACGAGGAGCATTTTGAACTTGTCTTCCAGAACATGTTGGGAAGAACACAAGAATGGAATGAAGTCAAACGAGAGCGGCAGAAGAGACGAGAAGTATTTTTGAGAGAAGAAGGGTGGGATGACGCCTTCGAACTGCGAGTGGTGGGGATTGAGGCGGACATGACTCAGCAACTGCACCGTTTGATGAGAGTATTCAGAACCGAGATGGCATTCAATGCAGACGAGATCTGATCAAGAGAAACTGGTCTCTTGCATGAATCGACACATCTGGTTGTGCAATTCGAGCGGAGACAAGATAGGTGGAAAGCACTCTTCTCAACGTGACATCGTCGTTTCATTTCTCTCCAGGCAAACAGATGTTTGAGAGTGAAATAGCTCAACGAGTGGTTGGATGTTCCGTGTCACGCAGCTCGAACCACGACAGCGGGACAGGAATGATGTCGCCGAACTTGGAAGGGACTTTGGTGTGTCTGAACACCTTCTCGTCGTGCATCCGCCAACGAAACGCTGACTTGGAAACGACAAAGATGGGTTTGGGTTCAGGTTTCAAATGAGAATACCATCCTGAATCTTCCGATGTCACCGCAGTCTCCTTCACCCTCCGCACATTCAAAGACATGACAGTCGCTGCTGGAAACGAGGGCGGTGAGGCAGCGATCAACATTCTGAATTCCAAGTCGTCCCTCACCGTTAGAACTGAATCGTCCCTCTCCGTTCGAACTGGCTTCTTCCAAACATGCATCTTCTGAATACGTGCACGCGTGGAGACTGGATTGACAAACTGTCCTGAGATGATGGACAGAAATCTCTGGGAGCATTTTGGCTTCACAATTGGTTGATTCATAATTCATCAAACTTCATCAAACAAAATAAAGGAGCCAGTGGACAACAAAATTAAGAGTAAATTCCACTAACCATTAGCAATACTCGTGAAAGGGTCTCCTCCATTCAACTGGTCGATGGCATTCTTCAAGCGAACGCTTTAAGAGCATTCAGGGTGGCCCAGAAGTAGTCTAACCGTATGGGTCGATCACTTTTCTTCGATCTTGCGCAATTGACCCCAATCGTCTTTCTCTTCTTTCCTATGCTTCAAAATTTCCCTTCTTTTCATTTCACAAGTGCTTCCTCGACTGTAGTCTCGATGGATCTCATGAAACGGGACTGACTCCGTTTTTTGAACACTCCTTTCTTGAGCGGACAAGGATTGTTGATCAACGAAACAGTGGTGAAAAGAAAAGAAGTGAAATTAAGAAGCATTGTAGTGAGGAGAAAGACGATTGGTGTCAACGGAATTTGTTCGACGAGAAGTGATCGACCCATAGGGTTAGACTACTTCTGGGCCACCCTGTTCAGTTCAATCTTTCGGCCCAAAATGGAGCATTCCCACCCAAAATGTGAATCAGCTGGGCACCCACGAAGACATCACGGAATGCATCGTTGTCGTAACCACGGCATCGAAATTGTAGCTCGATCTCGTCCATGAGGCCCTCCTCTCGAAGTTTGGTCAGAATCAGCTGTCCTCGCATCCGAACAACTTGGCGTTCATTCTGCCAAGCACGGATGTCTCCCACAATGTATTGAAGAAGCTGTTTTGTCACGCGGTGAGATTCAAAGAAGACCAGAATGTCTGTTACGGCCAGAGAAAACGGAGAAGACCACACAAACCGTGTCATCTCTTCCAGAAAGGGCGAGAATTCGAGAACCTTACCAAAAAGGACGAAGAAATCGTGAAAAGCAACGGAATCTGTGATTCGACGTCTCCTCTTGAAGAGATTCTCCAGAAAGGGTTCAATGGGATGGAAAAACTTGTCAGTGAAGATCTGCTGGAATGTGGTCAATGATACATCTCGGTGTTGGATGATTTCTCGAGTTGAAGAATGTGACAAACTGGAAAGGCACATAGTCACAATATTCATCAAATATAGTCTGGGTTCGGGCAAGAGATGCAGCTCATGTTCGAAGAACGTCCTCGGGATGAGATGAAAGAATCCCGATTCGATAATATCGAAGCGGTTTGCCGGAGGTGAGTTAAACACAACCGCATTCAGAACTGAGAGTGTTGAGTTGACTAGTTCATCGTTGGATGATTTGAGGAGCGTGATTATCGATTCGGTGAAACCAGAACAGGAGTGATCGGGCTTAGGAACAAGTTCGAAGAGAATCTTGTCTGCTGGGAATGTGGGGCCGATATGAGGCTTGAACTGCGATAGGAGATAACACGCCTGCGTTGTCGATTTCTGATTTAGTTTTTTTCCTTTCTTGACGAAGTCAACAAGCGATAAGAACCGTTGTGAGCTCAGTTCGAAACCACGAGGTGTCAATACATTGAAAAAAAAGAGAGAAAACACTGTCAATGACGATTCAAACCGTTGTGAGTTTGGCCACATCCAGGGCCAGCAAAACGCAGAGATGAAGACATTGCAGTGCCCAAACAAAGAGAGGAGATCTAATATTAATCAAAAAAGTGAGAGATAAGTGGTAAAATCAAACTGCAATCGGAATTGAGAATGAACTGTGTCCCTTAATAGGTGTCGATTGGACAGTCCAGGACTGGACAGTCTATTGGACTGTCCAATTTGGCCGACTCTTCAAAACCTCAAAAAACACGATGCACTAATTGAGGAGACCCCAGAAAATACCTGCCATCGAATTGTCCAATGGTGTCCAATGGTGTCCAATCATGGGTGGATCAAGCCGATCATCGCATGTCGCAGAATGGACTCTGATTCAAGCCATTTCGCCCTTTCTCGTGTTATTATGATCAATTCTTTGTGAAATTGAATGGAGAAATGATTTTCGGGTGAAATGAACGAGATGAAAAAAGAGTGTCCAATTGAGGTCAACTGTCCAGTCCAACACTGGACAGTGTCCAATCCACTTAACAGACCAACTGGAGCGGTGTATGCTGAACTGGGAGCGTCGATGACCGTCACCGAGACCAACTTCACGTTGTGCACATCATAGTACCCGGACAAACCCGTTAGAGCGGATAAACCCGTTAACCCTTCCAAAGGGACGAAACAGTCTCCCCTCTTCATCTTAATTCTCCTTCCACTTCACATTCATGCATTTCCTCATTTTTTTTAAAACTAGAGTTCTTCATGAAAGAATGATTGTGAAATGCAAAGCGAAAAGTGAACGTTGTTTTTTGAACGAAGTTGAACAAATCTATTTCCGAGAACTAGAGGGATCATGTGTTGCGAGTCGAGCTTTTCATGGTCAGGATAACTTGCGCTGTGTCGTCGTTGGCATTTCATCCATTTGAATAGACCCATTGTCTTTGATCCAATCTCTGAAAGAGTCACAATTCCTTCCAGAATTCTCACTAGGGTTTTCTTACAGGTACAACTGATGAGTCGTGTGAAAGAGATGATATATGTGAAATGGGGGATGTTTTAACGGGTTTATCGGAGTTAACGGGTTTATCCGACCACTATCAAATTGTTCAACTGGGTCAATGCATATTCACATGATATCAACTACGGCTGTGTCGAACTGCGAATTTGTGGAATGCACTGCAGGGATGTATACAGGCGCATTACGATTCACGACTCAGATGAGCTACATCTTGTCTTCATCATTATTCTCGAACTGTTCGTGTTGAATCAACGGGAGGTGGATTCGATTCGTCTGGATCCATCTCAACAGCTCAAGTTTTGCTGACCATCTTTCAAAACTGCTCTGCTGGGAACAACGGGGGCGGATTCTATCAAACATTCCACCCCTCGACTGCTCCTGAATACACACCTGCGTACACTTTCTCGTTGGAGAACTGCACGTTCGACAACTGCACAGCTGGTGGTGCTGGTGGGGGATGTCTCGTCTCTGATCAGACAACAGGTTTTCCGACTGTTGCTGTCACGCTGCCAGAAGTGATTGCGGTGAACTGCAAAGCGAAACAAGGAGCAGTCATTCTGGCACGAGACATGAAAAGCGTCTCGATCGAGAAATCGTCATTCACATCGTGTGAGTCAAGTGATAGTGGAACAATTCGCGTTAATCATTTGGTGAGCTCATCCATCAAGACATCGAACTTCACCGACTGCGTTAGCACGGGAGAGGAAGGCGGCGGAGGAATCGTGATCGACACAGAAGACTCGAGTGTGATCGACGAATGCCAGTTTGTGGATCTGAATTCGAAAGGACCAGGAACAGCTGTTCAAGTGAGCGAGGTAGCCACAGTGACCGTCACAAATTCAACCTTCTCGGGTTGTTCCTACTCGAAGAATGGAGGAGCGATCTGGACAAGCGGGATCACAACGACACTCACACTCAAAACGAGCAAGATCACGAATTGTGAATCGAAAGGGTCGGGAAGAGGGGTTGCCTTCGTCCTCACCGCGGAGTCTGTCGCTCTGAATCTCGAGATGGGTTCGGTTGCATTTGGAACTGTGGCAGAAGGATCAGAAAACACATGTGAAGGACTGGCAATGATGTGTTTGTCGAATTCAGAAGCATTGTGAACAACACTTTCCTCCAGCGGATCTCGACAGCGCTCTTCCCCTCATCGCCAGCCGATGGAATCGCTTTCACTCGCTCTCAGCGACTGTCAGCTGCCTTCGCCGAAAACACAACGGTCTACACAGCGCGCTGCTCTGTTCTGGTGCATTTCAATCATTCTTCGAATGGAGCACTGACGATCGACTCTGAAAATGGGCTGGACGAGGAGCGGTGTGGGGAGTCAACTGTTCCATGCGAGACACTCACGCGAGGAGTTGGTGGGATCGCAACAGGATATGTGTCTGCGAAGACTGGTGGATCGATTTCTGTTGCATCGGGACAGCTGAACCTTGTCAAGATCGAGTTCAGTCAGCGTGACATCCTGCTCGTTCACCAAGATCTCGTCGCCGACGCTGCGTTCAAGATGTGCTCGTCGGATGGTTCTGGTGGAGCAGTGTTTGTGTGGTGTGGATCAGCTGCAGCTCATCTGTCCTTTCGACAGGTGTGATCATCTCGGAATCGTTCTCAAACTGTGCCTGCTCTTCGACTGGGCTTGGCAAATGGGTGTTTGAGGAAGGATACACTTTTACATCTCTTCTCGTCTCATCGTCGTGGTCGATCACTCCGAAACTATTTAACCCGGCCAACATCACAAATCTTTGGGGGACAGACCTGAATGAGCCAACCGAGTCCAACTACCGCTCTGTGAGTCTACTTCTCTTCCTCACACAGTACGAAGCGACCACAGTATCGGGGTGGCGGGAAAAACTTGGGCGGGCTCTTAGTCGATTCTGGCACTATTTAGCTTAATTTTCACTTCATACAGTGCCTTTACATGTTTCCTATTTTCAAAAAACACCAAGTAAAAAAATCATAGTGTCCTGACCAGAGAGAACAGCGAGGTGAAAGATCAGATCTGAACGACTATGACTCTTTTTCTCAACAAAATGGAAAATTTCAGACATTTAGACTAATTTACACTCATTTCAGAAGAAGATGTAGCAATTGAATCAATACATGACAGGGAAATGTCATCGAGATTTTTTTCCAGAATCGTGATGATCATCCTTCCTTTGTCGTCAATTCGTAGTTTGATCTCCCAGCCAGTCATTGAACTGGCTGTAGCTTCTGTCCAGCATGGTGATTACACATATCCTGATGAATAATGACCAAGATCCTGAAAACAACGTCGATGATCGAAAAAAATTGCAATTCAGTGTTTATATTCAGATTCCTTTGAATACGGGAGGAGTAATGAGAAAACGGCAAGAAATACAAACCAGTCTGGTTTTATCCCTGAATCAACGATGTCGTGTTTCACCGCTTGATCATGACGTCAGATGTGATGATTGGCACTTTCCACGATGCCCCGTGCATTCATGAAGGGGGTCGATTCGTTTCATCCTGAAAAAGATGACGTGACAACGGCGATTCTCAAACAGAGTTAAAAATCTCGATGACATTTCCCTGTCATGTATTGATTCAATTGCTACATCTTCTTCTGAAATGAGTGTAAATTAGTCTAAATGTCTGAAATTTTCCATTTTGTTGAGAAAAAGAGTCATAGTCGTTCAGATCTGATCTTTCACCTCGCTGTTCTCTCTGGTCAGGACACTATGATTTTTTTACTTGGTGTTTTTTGAAAATAGGAAACATGTAAAGGCACTGTATGAAGTGAAAATTAAGCTAAATAGTGCCAGAATCGACTAAGAGCCCGCCCAAGTTTTTCCCGCCACCCCGATAGAGATGGGATCATCTGGAAGAGATCTGGCCGGATGTGTAATGTCGCAATGGAGATGCAAGGAGTTTGATGTGTCCTCGACCCATCTGGCTGGTGTTGGTCTTCACACAATCTCAGTCGTCGACACCTTTTCTCTGAATGAGCCACCCTCGTTCTCGACCAACGAAATCACAGGGTCGAGTCCATTGTCGACGACAAAGATCTCAGTCTCGTCAGCTGCAACAATCTCAATTTCTGGGCACACTCTGACTCTCTCGTCGCTCCTCTTCGATGGACTCTCTCAAGATCGATCAACAGCGTTGATCTCACTTGCAGCGACTGGTGCTGTTTCTGTGTCTCTGTCATCATCGAACTCTCTGAACCTGAACACTGTGCACTTCTCGAAGTGTGAATCGGAGAAGGGAGGCCCGCTGTTTGTGGATGTGTCTGGCTCGACAGCCGCTGGCAAAGTGACATTCGTTGCAGTGACATTTGGAACAGGATCAGAAAAGAATGTTGGAGCACCTGGAAACAATCTGTATTTGAAGTGCTCGTCGATGTCTTCCGCCTCTGACTCCAACTCGACCAAAAATGGAGGACATTCTCTCCACAACGATCCAGAACCTCAAGCCACAAACGGACAACAACAAATGTGGGAACTGGACGCGAATTAAGCCGAAGAATCGTTCGAACGCTTGTCGCTTCTTGCTTTTATTCTCAATTTCGTTGGAAATGTTGTTTGGGCGTCGTCAATGAACGGAAATGACGAGTTCGAGGGTGGAGAAGAACACACCCAGTGCAACATTCTCCACAACAATCACGCCTCTCAACGATGCAAAATCAAACACAGTCACACTTCTTGATTCCAATACACTCATTTTCAAGCTCCTGAGCACCCACACAAGCCAGACATTCACAAGACTTGAAGAACCACGAAAAACTGTGTCCGTAGCAAGCGATCCAGCCATCACTCCATCCTCAGTTGAAGAATCAATATAAGAATTGAAGAACAACGTTAAAATGGAAACAATTCCTGAATCATCCTACCAAGACTGCAGATCACCACTTAACTAGATCTATTCCATCCTCTACTCGCTTTCTCTGATCTATCGAGCCCGGAATGCCCAATTTCACGACAGAACGACATCAAAACAAGTCGTGTCCCTATTTTTTCACTCTATGGCAATTTATGTTTCATTTCAAGAATTTATGGATAATATGATAGTGATATGATGAAATAGTGTGAAATGAAAGGAAATTATAAAGCAGGAATTTGGTGGGATCAAAAAAGCGTGGGATCAGTGGGATCAAATCAGAACCCTGCTCATCACTTTCAACCCCTCCCAGCTTCCCTTTCTTCAACAATCGAGTCGACATCTCTCTCTCGCTCCCACTCCGACACTCACTCCCCTCATCACCTTCTCTCCCTCGACACCCAAACCCAAATCCTCGCTATCTTCTTCTCTCCTTCCGCTCAGAGTCTCACTCGCTGAACACAAATCCCTCTGTCCCCTTCCACTCTCTCCTCCTTCCCTTCCACACTCCCCCTTCTCCTCCACCCCTCCCGAATACGACGAGCTCACGTCACTCGCACTCTGCGGCTCTGATCCTTCATCCACCAACACTTCCCTCTTGCCTTCTCCCAATCCACTCGACACCTTCACCACTCCACCCTCCTTCCACACCGCTCGCACTAGTTTCTGAAGCGAGTTCCCTCGTTCTGTCATCGATGTCGCCGAGTGACTCCCAACTCCAACGGACGTGCATAGCTGGAAATCGGAAATCTGTTGAGCTGCCATGATCAGAAGAGTCGAGCGCAAGGGATCTTTCAAATCCCGCCTTCCTGACTCCACCACAATCGTGTTGTGATAGGAATGAACACTGCGTCCGTGTCCAACGAGTTGAAATAGCGATATGTCACAAGAATGACACCAAATTCCTTCACCTCGTTCAGCTTCTATCGATCCATCGCCGGAACAAACCCTGTTCCATTCGACGTCGGCGAAGATGGTTTCCACAACTTGAAGTTGATCAACAGCTGCCTCTCCTCCCCGCTCACAAGGTCAGCCGTGTACAGAGTCCTGATCTTCACCATTTCCTTGCGCTTATTCGGGTTGTGCCGCATCTCCGCATGAAAAGCTCTGAGTTGCTCCGCTGTTGATTCAGACGTGAATGTCGATTCTAAGATCACCTCTACGTTGTTGTAATTGATCAGGTCGACAAGATGCGACGTCTCCATTCGGATAATTCCAGTGTGGGTTCCCACAATTGGTGCCTGTTCCGATTTGCATGAAATGTTTGGTGTCGGCAGGGTATTGTCGAGAGTAACCGTTCCGACGAGAGAGACTCGGAAATGGCGAGTTGTTCGGACTTTCCAGCTCATCACAGAATTCAGGATCACATCCCGAAGTTCTACGTCTGCCGTTGACGCCGCCCAAGTAAACTCACCTCCACCACGAAGTGTTACCGTCCGAAGCACGTTTTCTTCCTCCGCAGTCTGCATCCTGTCGCTCACAGTTGAGATCACAAATGAGACCGATTTCGAATATGGATAGTTGGATGGCGGCTGAAACGGGGAAGAACATGGAAAAAGATTCTGTTGTGTGTTTGGAGTGATAAGATGCGTCTGATTCGATTGACGATATCGCTTTACAACTGCGCCGATTTCATTCGTGTCGTTAATTCCTTCGTTCACACTGCCGTTGCCAAAAAGCACCACAACCCAGCGATGTGTGGGAGGGATCAACCCGTCGTGCAGGTGGTTGTTGATTTCGTTAATTCCACTTTCGTGGCCTTCACACAGGTTCGACTTTGTGCCCGCGTGATTACCTCGTGAAATCTGCTCAAAGTCGACCAATGGCATGTTAAGGTTTTCTTCTTCCATATATTCATCCTCACTGCATCCATTTTTGGCACTGAGTTCAAAATCCAGACAGTCGTTTGGTCAATCGTTCTAGTCGTGAAACGCCGTCTCGTCACCAGTATCACTGCTGCGAATTGTGCCAACATGTGTTTGTGGCAAGAGGACTGAGGCAGCTCGTGAAAAAGTGACAAGAGGAATCCAATCTGTGATGTCGAGTTGATCCACTGTTTCTCGGATCCCTTCCAGAGTTTCGATAAACTTTCCTTCCTCCTCCTTCATATGTGCCAGAGAGACTGCAAAAAACAGAGGTTGATGCAGCATTCGATGGCCAGGTCATCGAGTGTGGGAGCTTGGGAGATGAACGTCTTCTGATTGTCTGAATCATCCACATTTCGAACAACCGGATCAGTGTCCAGCGAAAGATAAACAGATTGTTCAAATCCTGTGACGTTTGGGGTATTATGGATGTCTTCTTTGAGGAGTATGATGCTCTTTCAGATTGCCTGGATTTGGAGAGACCATATCGAGTTGGAAGAGATATGATCACCGATTTCCGAGTGAAGGAGCATATTGGACTGTATACCAGTAGTTGGAGTGTCTTGATGCTCATTTGAGGACATGGACGAAAAAGTGCGAATTGATGTGTTGAATAGGTCCTGAACAAGAAAGAATCGACAATGGAGAGAAGATGAACAAAGACACAGAAACAGTTGATGACAACACGTGTAGAGCTTGAAGAACGTACCATGCGGATCTAACCCGACCACATGGATCTAACCCGACCACAAAAGACACTTTTTTCGACTCAAATCTCAATCCATCCCAGATTTCTCCCAACCCACGTTTGAGTGAGTCCAACCCATTTGGAGATTGGATTCCTCCCTCCCCCATGAATCATCGAGGGAGAAATCGAACTTCCAAAATAGGATTCCAGGGCTGGGGCGCCTATTTGGGAGTCAGGGTATCGACCCTTTTTGGCTCCAAAATAGGAGGTTCTTAATATTTAAGCTTAGGAATCCAAACTTCAGAACCACTTTTCTCCACGCCTGTTCAAGATTTTTCTTTTCGTTTCATTTCTGGTGGTTTGGGATGGTTTTCTCTCGAAATGACAATTTTTCGAAAAATGAAAAATCCTGGGGGGACCTGGGTGGAAATTTAGGGTCAAATACTGATTTCCCTGTATAACAAGCTTAGGATCTTGAAAACTTGTTTTGATCATATCTCCACAACCAGACATAGTTCGGACATGAAGTTTTCACCAATATGGATCTTTTGTTGAGAATTAATTTTTTCTGAAAATTTTGAAAAAAATCCCCTTGCGGCAGTTGAGATAAATTTTTGCTGATTTTTCGACAATTTAATCTTTCTTAACTAACTCTGCTTCATGTTTTAAATCTGACATCAAATTCAATTAAATCAATGTCAACCCAGGTCCGAATGAATACAAACAATGATTTTTCATCAAAACTTAATATTAATGAAAATTCTTGAACGGGACTAGACTCATTGACGGAAAAGTCTGAAAAACGCCAAAATAGGAAGTCATCGAAATTTTTCAAAATTTTCAGAAAAAATTAATTCTCAACAAAAGATCCATATTGGTGAAAACTTCATGTCCGAACTATGTCTGGTTGTGGAGATATGATCAAAACAAGTTTTCAAGATCCTAAGCTTGTTATACAGGGAAATCAGTATTTGACCCTAAATTTCCACCCAGGTCCCCCCAGGATTTTTCATTTTTCGAAAAATTGTCATTTCGAGAGAAAACCATCCCAAACCACCAGAAATGAAACGAAAAAGAAAAATCTTGAACAGGCGTGGAGAAAAGTGGTTCTGAAGTTTGGATTCCCTAAGCTTAAATATTAAGAACCTCCTATTTTGGAGCCAAAAAAGGGTCGATACCCTGACTCCCAAATAGGCGCCCCAGCCCTGGAATCCTATTTTGGAAGTTCGATTTCTCCCTCGATGATTCATGGGGGAGGGAGGAATCCAATCTCCAAATGGGTTGGACTCACTCAAACGTGGGTTGGGAGAAATCTGGGATGGATTGAGATTTGAGTCGAAAAAAGTGTCTTTTGTGGTCGGGTTAGATCCATGTGGTCGGGTTAGATCCGCATGGTAGTCGATGAATATGTGCAAATAGTGAAAGACGCATCACTGGCCAGACATACCATGAATGCACCATCTGCGACATCGAGTCACCAGAAGAGAATAAGATGTCAGTACAATCATTCAAAAGAGAACGAGAAGTGGAATGAGACTGTCCTTCATGAATGATGTGGTTTTAGAACGGATCGTGGGTGTGATCGTCTCTGTGAACTGAATTCACAATTTCTGACATTTGCCAGGTCATATCTGAAAATGTGGTACAATTCAACGTCGTTTTAGCAATTAATTAATCGTAAATCGAGTTTAAGAAAAAAAATGGGGAAAAATCCCACCAGAAATCCCACTTTTTTGCGTCCCATCCCACTCAAAACATGTCTAATTTATGGATAATATGATAGTGATATGAAGAAATACTGTGAAAGAAAAGGCAATTATAAAGTAGGAATTTGGTGGGATCAAAAAAGCGTGGGATCAGTGGGATCAAATCAGAACCCTGCACATTGTCGTCGCTGCGAATTGATACTTCTCAACTTCTCGAAGATAGCAAGACCAAAAATGACATTTTTGTGGAACTACTCTGATCTTGAGCCAAATCTTTTTACTCAGAAGGTACGAATCGCAGGATCAGTCGCCACCGCAATTGTGGAATCCAAACGACTCCCTCACCCAACGCTGCCGCTAGAAACCCGCCTGTGTGACCAAACTGGTGGGTGACACAAACAAATTTGGGATGTTGGGATCCACAGACTGGAGAACTCTTGTCGACGTCGCAATTACACTTGTGATCAACTCGGGTACGATTGTTCTCCAAGTTTTCCGCCTACCGTCGAACACACTCCACCCAACCGAAGGCAGAATCGTTACCGTGAAAGTCCCCAAGCCCCAAGTTCCCTCAACCGCGCTCGTCTTCGCCGCACATCGATGGAACCTGACTGCGCCGAACTCGAAGCTGAGTGTGATTCCCATGCTTCTACTGTCCAAGTGCTGGACCCACACGCTCAGCTGAATGAGAAAGCGAGCCGGATCAGTGGAGCAAGTGGAATGTCGGGAGCAGCGATGAGACGAAAGAAGAAGCAAAAGAAGAAGAAGGCGGAGACACACTCGTAACCGAGCTGAGAGGGAGAGGGGCAACGGACCTGAAATAGCTGAAAAACAAGCTGTGCCTGGCGCTGACACTCCAACACTTTCTGATGTGCATCAGCATGGCGGCAGGGCTGGCAGTGTTCATCGTGCTGGCCAACATATACTCAAACGAGCTGAGCACTCTTCGCGAAGTGCTGCGGCTGGCTGAACACCTTGTGCGATTGGTGATGCGCGGGACATTGGCGAGTGACAGCGACACGGACACCTTCCATCTCCCACAACGTCACCCTCAAGCCACACATTGTGTGGTTCCCGCTTCACCGGACTGACCGACTCATTCTGATGGAGCAGACAGGATCTGCTGATGTCGTCCACAACTTGCGTTTCTATTCGTCGATTCCGGCATATCCGATGAATGTTGCTCCAACACAAATGCAGTGGGAGTCACCGACATGCGGGAAGAAGGATCAGACAGCGAGGAAGCTGGCGAACGAGCTGAGAAGATCGGAGAAGGAGCGGAAGAGCGAGAAAAGACGAAGGACTACGAGAGACAAGATTGAAGTCCCTGTTGAAGATTCGCGGGACGACTAGTTCCAACGCAACAAAGCAATGGGAGAGATGAACAACCAGAACGGCACGCAGACAAAGACAACGAGAGTAGGTGTGAGAGTGAGTGGAGAAGAGAGAACGAGAGTAGGTGTGAGAGTGAGTGGAGAAGAGAGAACGAGGACGAACCTACTTCGGAGGAAGACCAGACGCGAATTGAAACAGAAGAAACAACGCGTGAGAGTTGGGAGGAGCAGCCGAGCCCACCTGCTCTCCAACTGACTGCTGACAAGCACGGCCTCGTCCTGTCGAACACGATCATCGCTAACTCCAATCGAGACGAGCAAATCGACGATTTCTCGCGTTTGGAAGACTCGTTTGTGGCGAGACCGAAGCCGAACAGCTCGCTGCTGGAGAAAAGAGGAGAGCGGAAGGAGTCGCCGGCTGATCTAACACGACACACCCCGCCGACAACGTCTTCAGATGCTGATGCACATGTCACAACGAGGCAGTTCACATGAGCACCAACAACAGCCGAAAAGCACCGTCTCTCTCCGAATGAATTGGACAGCGATGCCGAACAGCAGATTGAAGTGGTCAAGCAGAAGGATGGCAGTGTCGATTCTTCTCTGAAACTTGAATTAGAACACCTCCTCGACACATCCGCATCTTCTGCATCGAATGCAGATCTGTTGCGAATGATCGATTCCTTGAAAGCAACGCTCGCCGAAGCAGAACGACCGCGCTCGGCCGACAAGGCGAAGTTTGAAAAAGAACTGCGAACTGACTCGTCTCAAAGAGGAGAACACTCGACTGACCAAAACAATGTCAGACTTCCAAATTCGAGCAGCTTCGCTGACCGCTGACAAAAACACGCTGGAAAAGAGTTTGGAGCAGACGAGGCGGAAGATGGAGATGCCGCAGGAGAACAACACGCGGCTGGAGGAGAGATGGGAGGAGACGAAGAGGGAGGTGGTTGAGTGGATTGGAATGAACAAGGAGAAGAACCATTCCATCAAGACACTCCACACGAACATTGATCAGCTCACGACTGAGCGAGACACACTCCAAGCTAACCTGACCGCGACATACCAGTCAATCGACGAATCCAACCAGCGGTGTGCATCTCATCTCATTCATCGCCTTTGCTCTTCATTCTTTCATGTCCTTCTCTCTTCAATCATTCTTGTCTCTGTTTTCCTTTCTTCCCTTTAGCATCGACACCCTCTCCTTGCAAGTCTCTTCCCTCCTCTCCCAAAAAACTGAACTCGAGCGCCTTCTCTCCAAAGACTGGTTCATCACGACCGACACGCAGACAGAATGTGTAGGAGTGAGCGAGTCACCTGCACAACTCGCCTCAATCGAGAAATTCAAGCCAGCCAGCATCACTTCACACCGACCGCACTACTTGGACGACATCGGCGACAAGATCGGAACGTATATGATGCTCTTCACTGAGAGCGACATGAGAAAGGTGAGGGAGTGGAGAGTGGTCGAGCAGGCTCGTAAGTTCAACGAATACATTTCCAGCCAAGTTGGCACCGTCGCTTCACTCACCGCCGCCAACGATAGCACGGATGGGCAGAAGAGCATTCTCGACAAGATGTGAAGGATCAGCGAATGCTTCGAAACAGGTTCAAAGCGAAGGAATACTTCATCGAGAATGTGGTTTGTATCTCTTCTCCTCTTCTCATCGTTATTGCTCTTCTGTCATCTTTCTTCACTTTCCTCTTCTCTTCATTGTCTCTCTCTGCCCCTTCAGGATCTCGTCGTCCTGTCCTTCTGTGTTTTCTTCTCGTTCTGACAACAGATCGAGACTGAAACACGGTCATCCCCTGTGGACACGCGCTCTTCAGCCATCTTTCATCCTCACTACCCATTCTTTGGATCCATACTCATTTCATAAATCAATATCAAGTGCAATTTCTCGATCAATACCATCACCAATGCATTTCTAGGAATATATAAGATGACTTTTTTCCAATATAGTTCGAATTCTGGGTTTTGGTGAATAAAAACGGGTTTTTTGATTAAAGACGGGTTTTCTGAGGGTCTATTAATTTGGTCTTGATCACGGATCACGACCGACAATGAGTTTCACAAAATAGCGGAGTTGAAAATTGATGATGATATGCATACAAATGAGAATGTGTCAGGAATAATGCCATCTAAGAGAGAAATACAGTGTTTGATGGAAAGTGGCACTATCGAAGAAATTTGAATCCTGTGTTGGTCTCGGGCAAGTTTTATGGAGCGAAATAAGCGGAGAACACCGTTTTAGGTCAGGCCCTACAGAGTTCCAAAACACCCTACAGGGTTCCAGTCAAGCCCTACAGGCTTCCTTTTCAGGCCCTACAGGGTTCCTGAGCCCTACAGGGTTCTAAAGCCCTACAGGGTATAGTAGTAAAATAACCCGGCGAGGGTAAAATAACCCGGGGTGAAAACCCCATTTTTTGGACCCCACTTTCCGTCCATCCCATATTTCTCGGAACCAAAATTTTTTTGGGTCCCACTTTTTTTTCCACAATGTTTGTCTCAACTCCGAGTATCCATCGAGGTATAAATCGAACCTCCAAAATAGGATCCTGGGCCGGGGGTGCCTATTTCGGAACCATATTTTGGCCTATTTTTGACCCATTTTGGCTCCTAAATAGGAGGTCCTTAACATTTAAGCTTAGAGGATCCGAACTTCACGACAACTTTTCTCCACGCCTGTTCAAAATTTTTCTTTCTCGTTTCATTTCTGGTTGTTTGGGATGTTTTTCTCTCGAAATCACAATTTTTGAAAATGAAAAATCCTGGGGGACCTGGGTGGAAATTTATGGTCAAAACTGATTTCCCTGTATAATAAGCTTAGGAGCCGGAAAACTTGTTTTGATCATATCTCCACAACCAGACATAGTTCCGACATGAAGTTTTCACCAATATGGATGTTTTGTTGGATACTAATTTTTCTGAAATTTTTGAGAGTTTTCGAAGACCTCCTATTTTGGCGTTCTTGATGGTTTTCGTTGTTTTCTCCGATTCAACCACAACTACTCTCCTCCCAAGCACGATCCTAACCAATTTTAGCTTTTGGATTCGATTCTGATTGTGTCTGCATCATTTTTACGAAATTTGGAGACGGGTGCATCATCCCATGTCAAATGACAGCTCTCCTTCTGCACCCAGGATAAAAAACCGACAAAAGTATCTCAACTGCCGCAAGGGGATTTTTCTCAAAAATTTAGAAAAATTAGTATCCAACAAAACATCCATATTGGTGAAAACTTCATGTCGGAACTATGTCTGGTTGTGGAGATATGATCAAAACAAGTTTTCAGGCTCCTAAGCTTATTATACAGGGAAATCAGTTTTGACCATAAATTTCCACCCAGGTCCCCCCAGGATTTTTCATTTTCAAAAATTGTGATTTCGAGAGAAAAACATCCCAAACAACCAGAAATGAAACGAGAAAGAAAAATTTTGAACAGGCGTGGAGAAAAGTTGTCGTGAAGTTCGGATCCTCTAAGCTTAAATGTTAAGGACCTCCTATTTAGGAGCCAAAAATGGGTCAAAAATAGGCCAAAATATGGTTCCGAAATAGGCACCCCCGGCCCAGGATCCTATTTTGGAGGTTCGATTTATACCTCGATGGATACTCGGAGTTGAGACAAACATTGTGGAAAAAAAAGTGGGACCCAAAAAAATTTTGGTTCCGAGAAATATGGGATGGACGGAAAGTGGGGTCCAAAAAATGGGGTTTTCACCCCGGGTTATTTTACCCTCGCCGGGTTATTTTACTACTATACATACATGCCTCACTTGGAGACTTAGTGAAAGAGTACAAAGCGCGCGATTCTCTTGTTCCTCCTGAAGTGTGTGCTTTCTGTGTCTCTTTCTTCTGTTTTCTTGGTGTGCTGCTGTTCTCAGATTGTTTATCGGATCATGGTTGAGATTTCGTCGGCTTTATGTTTCTTGCACAACCATCAGACGGAACGGACATCGCATGGAGATGTGAAAATGGAGAACATTCTTCTTTTCGAGCACAATCACGCAAAACTCTGTTTGACGCTCTTCTCTCTGTTCATGTTGTGTTCCCTTGTGAACATCTTCCTTTCTTCTCCATTTTCGTTTTCTTCATCTTTGATTCTCGTCGTTCAGGTGATCTCGGAGCCGCAGAATCGGAAGACGTGAGCACGACGCGTGGAGTGATGTCGCTACTGTACGTGTCGCCAGAACGGTTGGCTGACGAGACAGGCCGAGCGACGCCAGCATCGGATGTGTGGTCGTTGGGGATTGTTCTTCACTGGCTTTTGTTTGGCGAGCCGCCTTTCAAATCTCAGAACACAATGAAGCTTCTCCGAGAGATTGAGTCGTTCAAAGCGACAGACATTAGGAACAGCGGCATGTATTACCCCTGTAGGTTATCGGAACCCTGTAGGTTGTAGGAACTCTGTAGGTTGCGAAAAGGAACCCTGTAGGTTGTGAAAGGAAGCCTGTAGGTTGTTTTGGAACTCTGTAGGTTGTGATCCAACACTGTGTTCTCGACACATCCCAGTCCATTACACATCCAAAAGACATCAACGAGATAAAGATAGCCCAGATCGTTCCACTTTCACTCTTACTCTGAAATACTCCCTTTTCAGCTTTCATTCCTTTCGTATTCTCATTCATTTGCCATATCACCCTCAAAATTCTACTCAATTGTTTGCAAAAAGCATAACTGGTCGTGATCCTTGATCAAGACCACAACAACAAAGTTCGAGATTTCCGACTAAAATGGGCATTATTGTCACTAATGCCATTTCAATTCACATATATTCATCTTTTCTCTTCCTTTTTTCCGAATATTCCACAGATTAACCTGATAGATCGTGAAAAGTGTGTTGGATTAAAAGTGTTTGGGAAAGCACACAATTTCCTCCGAACCGATTTTCAAAAGAAATCAGAAAACGAGGCAACACAATCAGAGGTTTGAACTTTTCCACAATCCCCCCTCTAAGCATACCTATCTATCACACAGTTGCTCGACAACCTACAGGGTTCCAATAACCTACAGGGGTAATACATGCCGGAACAGCTGCGGAGACGAAGAGAGAGCGCTTCTGATGCGAATGTTGGACCCTGTTTGTCTGCTGTTCTTGTCATTGTTGTTCCTTCTTTTGTGATTCTGCTCCGTTCATGTTCGTCCTTCGTCTTTTTGTGTTCTCACAGGATCCAGTGAGTCGATTGACCTCACAACAACTCTCCCAGTCGACTCTGTTCAGATGTTTGATGAACACGAAGGAAGCGATCTGGCGATTGTTTGATCAATACGAGAAGGAGGTCACGGAGGAGAGACGAAGAATGATTTGGAACTGAGATTACAGGAACTGACTAGCAGCAATCTGCCAAAGTTTCTTGAAGCTGTCTCCTTCGATCAATCCCACTTGCTCAACCACAGACTCTCCATTGACACTTCACATCTCACGCTTTATTTTCATGACTGCATGACATCAAAAAAAACGAGAAACGACAGCGAAACAGATGTCAACCTGTTTTCAACACCTGATTGTTTTTCTTCTGAATTATCAGTTTGGTGGAATCTCAAGTTACCTTGGGTCGGCATGTCCTATCTGTCCTGTCCTGTAGGACAGCCAAAAAGAGGAGGACAATTTGGAAAAAAGTGACTGTGACAAGGATTGAACCAGCCTCTTGCTTCATGTGAACATCAAAATCTGGAAAGGAAAAATGAGTCGAAAAGGTGGACAATTAAGCACATTTTCTGTCTTAGAATCATTTCAATAGTGTTTTTTCACACTATTTTGATGAAAATCGCTAATGTTGTCCAAAAGTGGTCGATCCGCCCACCATAGGACATGATAGGACAATTTTAAATCGGGCTCAAACCATAGGACATTGAAGCTTTATTACACCTTCACAATATTTGCGTCTCAATTTCACAATAAAATCGAGGGAGGACAATTGTCCTGTCCTGTCCTATCGTGTCCTATGGTGGTCTGATCTGTCCTATGAAACCAACATTTTTATGAAATTGGCCTTAAATCATCCAAATGACGCTTTCGTCGAAGCACACTGAGCGGCAGAGGTACTCTCTGTGCTCATTTCTTGTTGTTGTCTTCATATTTATCTCACTCTTCTTTTAAAGACATTGGACATCAAGATCCTGGAGACATCTGAAAGAGTCGAACTGAAGTGAAGGTTGAGAGAATGAAGCGACCGGTCTGCTCTCTTTTTGTCGTTTATTCTCTTATTGTCCATCTTCTCTAATTTCAGTGCAAATGTACCTGGTTTTCACTGCACCTGATGCAATGGACGTAAGAACACGAGAAAAACCAGCAGTACTGTCTGCCAGTTTGCCTTCTTCTTGTTCTTATCCTCCTCTTGACCTCGTTCTCTTCTTTGCATGAGGGAAGAACTCTTGATTGACCAGATTTTCGATTTACTCGAGAGAACGGAGAAAATGATTTGGCAAGAACAAAACTGAGAATGTGAGGAACAAAATGCGTTCGAGAGACGATCAAAAGGGAAAGGAAGCGTCTGAAAAGAATGGCAGATGAGATGAAACAACAGGAAGAGTCAGGAGAGATACCGATGAAAGAAGGAAGGAAGCAGAGAGGGTTGCGTGAAAGAAGTGATAGAAGCAGCTGAGACACAAAGGAAGGTGTGCTTGCAGGGCAAATCGAACGGACAGACAGCCTGAACAAGCTCCATTCAAACGTATGCCTGCTCTCCTCTCTGTATATCGAAAATCCCAATCCTTCTTCACTATTTCCTTCCTCTTCCCATCCCTTCATCTCTCTTGGTTCGATCTTCTTAGCTTCGATGATGTCTTGCGAGATTCATTCATGAGATCCGACGCTGGTGCTCTTCTCTGAATTCTTGGAAATCGAAGTATGTCTCTTCACTACATTGCTTCACCTCTTTATCTTCTATTGTTCTTCCACCATTCCTTTCATTCATTCTTCTTCCTTTAACGTCCTCAGCTCGTTCATCATCTTGGGTTCACATCTTATCAACATCTCCGTCACAGCTCTTCTCTCTCACTCTACTACATTATCACACGATCATTGTTCATCTGGTTTCATTTTAGATCTCATTTTTCACCTCCCAACAGCGAATCGTCACTCAGATCAACCGATCCACGATGGATATCTAAAAGCAGCTGTTGAAATCTGGCCAAAAGAACAACAACATCACAATCATCTCAATATAAAGAAAAAATCAACTAATGGATGAATTCAGAAGAAGAGATGAAGGATCCAGACAACCAATAAAAGCTCGATAATATCTGCACCTGGAACTGACCAGAGTGTAATGATCGAAAGAATCAGATGGGGTACAAACAGGGGACATGTTCGAAAGAGTATTTGTGTTTTGCACAAGCCAGGACACACTCCACCGAAATGAACGTATGCTCTCTTCTCATTCTGATGCACTTTTCTCCTCCCCTCTTCTCTTCGCTCTCCCGACCATCAATATTGTCTCCCATTTTCTCTACCATCAGCAAAGAAGCTACACCCAAGAAGGATTCGATCGACATCGCCAACGTAAGTTAGGTTCGATGGATGTCTGGAAATCGAAGTGTTCCACTCCTTCTCACTATGTTTGCTCTCTATTTAATTCATTTTTTGTTTGCTATGTCTCGTGTTAGTTCAGATCTGTCTGATCTTTGGGAACGTGCCTGACTGGTCGTATTCAAAACAGAATTGATTCATGGAAACTCACCGTCACTCTAGAGAGGAAGAATAGCACGAAGAGAGTGCAATGGTCTCCATTATTCAATCCGATGCCTGATCCCCCACCAACACTCCTCCTCCAACCTCAACGCTTGTCCATTGTCGGGAAGAAACTGACCAAATGAGACGCCACACACAATTGCATCACAACGAGTTGACTTCTCATCAGCCAATTCGTGATACGTCTCCAAACATACACACAACACCACTCAAATTAACCTTCACACACTTCGTCTTGATCAACTTCATCCGACTGATCAACATGGGTACAACCATCAGAATACATCAGATACTCACCTTTCATTTCGCAATCCAGTCAAAATCACGTTTCAGGTCTGATTCTCTCCCACTTCAATCATCCTCTCTCCTCAACTGTCCAGACCATTACCCTTGCTCACATCCACTCTTCCTACCTTCTTTCATGGACTTTTGAAAGTACCACGGTCTTCTCCCTCGTCAGGCTTGTCAATGCCTTGCTCTCACATCACGTCATCCACACATCTGCCTGTCCCCGCTGTCTCTCTTCACATTCGCCCTCTTCTACGCCAGTACAACAAAACAAAACAAATACTGCGACTCTCACGATGAATTGGAGGAGGAAAAAACCGTGGCATACTCAATTTCCAGTGTCATTTGCACTTGAATGCACTGGCTGTTTACACGACATCACCTCCACCAAAACAGCAATTATATGTTTCCAGTTTCCCATTGTTGTGATATATGCGATCTAAAAAGTGTGTTTTGACGACAAATGTTCTTGATCGGACCTTCATATTTTTCTTTTTGTTGATCTTCAACAAATCACCATTTCCGCTTCCAACTCATCGTAAATGAACGTATTAAGAAATAATGAGTTTCAAAATAGTGTGTTACACGTCATAACACATCATCTTCTTGCTTTTTCAACAAAACTCTCAAAACGCCTAATTTGGCGCCAAAAACCCGTGTCCTATCATAGGACACGGGTTTTCGGGGGAGGACATGCCGACCCAAGGTAAATCTCAAGTAATACCATGTACACAATCACATGAATCAATTCAAACAGTACCGGAAGATCAACCCATGATCACTTTTTTATTTGCTCAGAGATGAAGCTGTTCTTCTTTCGAAGGAAACCGGTCACACCCTCCGAAGAGTCTGGGGAACCACCCCAAACTCCTTCGATAAGTTCACCCGAATCGAATCCAGTTTTCCTTCTCTTTTAATCATTCCTTCTATTCAATCCATCAGTCAAATATCTCCTCACTTCTGAGAGTTCTGAAAAGCAATCAAGAAGATGCTGTTGTTGAAACACTCCGGGAGTTGCAGAAGGTGGCCTCTGGTGTGCGATGGTGTTTCTTCATCTATTCTGTGCTGCCTGTTTTGTATGTGTTTCAGAAAGTGGGTCGGTTGACAGTTTCGATGATTGGTGTCCATTCCTGTCTCCACTTTGTCGCGGAACACGTTCATCAGGACTTCTGGTGTTTCTTTTTCACTTTTGTTCATTCTCACTTTCAGGCAGAACTGATGAAACTGATTGAGATTCTATGTTTGTATTTTTCTTCTTTGTGTTGATGATTTTTCGTTTCCTTTCTTTCAGACTCAAAGTCGCCATCGTTCATTCGCTCATCGCTTTCCTCTGGGATCCCCTCTTTCGTCCTCACCCACTTTGGAAATTGGTCGACTTACCCTGCATTGGAATCAGTATATTGATATTTTTCCTCTTCTTCATTTGTTGTCAGTGCTGTTCTTGCATGGAATCACTTTTCTTCGAACCCGAAATCGTCAACTCACTTTTCTTTCAACGTGATACCCTCATTTCTTCCACATTCGACAAAATCGGGACGGAATTAGCTCCACCAGCAGTCCTGACCGCTTTAGCTCGGATTTCTCTCTTTCGTCCTCTCAGAAGCAGCCACAAGTCCATCCTGGCTCTTTACAAGATTATCGAAAGTGATCCATCTGCTCACAAACTTCTTCCATCACCCATCTTCCAATCGTCTTCCCCACACCAACAATATTCTGGTCTCTCGTTCCTGGCCGCTCTGACAAAGAAACTCCGAGCTGTCTTCTCCGAATTCCAAAGAGTTCTCCCAAACGATCCTTCCGACCTCCCACAATACGTCCAGCTTACGAAAGATGATCCTTACAAAGCCACGCGTTCACTTTATTTCTGTTGGACTTCATTTTACATCCCAATCTTCCTTATGAATGCCACTCCACGAAAAAAAGTGTGTTCACTCTTTTGGTCATTTCTGATCATTCTTCATTATTTCAGGTTGATTCGCAGATCATCCGAGAATTGATTCTCTTTGTGAAAGAGTCCCTCCAAACGATTCTCACTGACATCTCAAACATCGACAATCTCATCGCTTCTCTTCCCTCCGACTCTTCTCCAACCACTCCACTGGTTTCTGGAGATGACTCACAAATGATTGTTTCACTGAATCATCTTCGAAATCAGTGTGAAGACTTCGTGAGCAATGGATGGAGTTTCATCGTCGATCTAACCTATTCAATCGGAAATCCCCACAGACCTTCCTTCAAAACAATCCTCCTCGACGATCCATCAATACCTGACCTCATCATCGACTCTCTCAAGCTCAACCACGAATCAATCAGAAGACGCTCCCTTCTGGCCCTCAGAAACATCACTGGCACCTTCCCATTATTCAAGGAAGAGTTAATGACTGCGAATCTTGTTGGGAGGATGTTTGAAACAGTTAATTTTAATTATCTTCCTCTCTCCGAGTCCAAAACACTCTTCGAACTCACAGCATTCTTAACCAACATGTTATGTCCGATTGGAGACGAT
Organism: Blattamonas nauphoetae; assembly: GCA_033064195.1. NCBI lineage: Eukaryota > Preaxostyla > Oxymonadida > Blattamonas > Blattamonas nauphoetae. The sequence goes on along the minus strand of JARBJD010000068.1, from coordinate 247,051 downwards.
GAAGACGCACGCTTCGAACACTATCGTCTCATTCGTGTTTCTGTGCTCGAACCAGCCAAACCATTCATCACATTCATGTTCCACAACTCGGACAAACTCATCCTGAAGGAAGAAGACAGAAATCTGTTCAATAAGTGTATCTGCTTAATCCAACGTCACCTCAAAAACATGGAGCTTCGATCAGACGAACACGATGCCGACTTTGTGTCTGAACTTGTGAAATGGGAAGTGCGACAAACGGTCGAGATGGAGAACGAAGAATACTTTCGAACTGTATTCCAGACCATGTTAAACAGAACACAAGAATGGAATCGAGACAAACGAGAGCGGCAGAAGAGACGAGAATTTCTTTTGAGAGAAGAAGGATGGGACGACGCCTTCGAACTGCGAGTGGTGGGGATCGATACGGATGCCAATCAGGGATTTCAAGATTCTGCGAAATCATTCCGAAGCGAGCTGGCATTCAATGCGGACGTGTTCTGGTAATTGTTAGTCGTCTGTCGGGTAGACATTCGTTGCTTTTCACTTCTTATATCAACAACACTTATCCATGTTTCATCTTTGATCCTAACACCAATCTGAAAAATAATTGTCTTCCGGTTGGAGGCGGTGGAGTTTCTGACAATCCCTCACTCTTATCAACCATTTAAATCAATCTTCGACTGAAGGAACGATCAGACCAACACTTTTTTTTCAGAGACTCAGTCAGAAATGAAACTGAAGGTCACTCGAAGAAAAACTGTCCCACCCTCCAAACTGGCTGGGGATCAGTCCCGAAATCATCCGATTAATTCACCTGGATGGAATCTGGTTTGAACTCTCTTCTCCTCACCGCTTCCATTCGATCCTGAAGTCAAACATCTTCTCACTTCTAGAAACCCTTCAATGTGATGACGAAGAGATTGTTGTTGGAGCACTTTCACAGTTGCAGACACTGGCCTCTGGTGTGTGATTTTTTTTTCTAGACCGCTTTCTCTCCAACGATTTCGGATGTGTTTCAGGAAGTGGGCCGGATTACCTTTTTACTGGTTGGTGTCCATTTATGACTCCATTGTGTCGTGGAGCACACTCATCTGGACTTGTGGTCTTTCCTTCTCACTTTTGTTCATTCTCACTTTCAGGCTGAACTGATGAAATTGATTGAAATTCTGTGTTTGTGACTTTCTTTGTGTTGATGATGGATGTCTATCTTCCTTTCTTTCAGACTCAAAATCGCCATTGTTCGTTCGATCGTCGCTTTCCTCTGAAATCCCATCTTTCATCCTCACCAACTTTGGAAATTGGTCGATATGTCCTGCATTGGAATCAGTGTGTTGATTCCTTGTTTCATTTTCATTTGTTGTCAGTGTTGTTCTTGCATGGAATCACTCTTCTTCGAACCCGAAATCGTTAAATCACTTTTTCTCCAACAGAAGGACTTGATCATTTCCACGTTCAGGAACATCGGGACGGAATCACCTCTATCAGCAGTACTCACCACGTTGGCTCGCATTTCTCTCTTCCCTCATCTCAGAATCTGCACCAGGTCAATATAGGGGGTGTACTAATTATGTCCCCTCAGGTTTTCTACATATACAGTGAGTGAAGATGGAAAACAAGACCAGGCAGGAGCTTACACCGAGCCAGCGGACAGACTAAAGTTCGAATTTTACTTCAATATTGCTTTATTCACGAAAATCTATCTTTTTCATGTCTCCTCCTGCTTTGTTTTCACAGATTCACTCATTGATTGATGAAAAGAATGAGAGAACTGGTTTAATGAGATGACTTCAGCATGAATTCTCGAACTTTGTGTGAATATCATCTTGGTTGGAGAGAACCGGAGGATCCTTGACAATCATGACAGGACAACATGACAGATGTCTATCGTCCAATACATTCTAAAAGTGAGGTTAAAACAAGGAAAGTTTGTCATTCTTCATCAGAGAGTCGATTCAAATCTGATCTCGTTCACTTTCCAGAGTGATTCTCACAAGACTTCGATTCTGATAGTACTGTGTTGAAGTGTAAAGAATGAGATGGAATTTCTGGAAAAACGTGAAACTTCACACGTTTCCTCAAATGTAACTTTTTGCATTCTTGGTTAGAGTTTTGCCGTGAGAAATCAAAAAGAGTGCCAGAGACTGCGATCAAAGGTCCTTTTCTTCTAATTCATAACTTCACCTATTTTTAAAGAGGATAAAATAGGTGATTCATAGAGTCAAATGAGTTGAACAAACATTCGAGTGATGTCAGAACGAAATCCACTGTTTCGACCAGATCAGCGAATCTATCTGACTTTTTTGCATGTTTAGAGCAAAAATCAAGAGAAAAAGGTGATAATCACTCCAATTAGAAGTTTGACACAGCTATCGTTTCACATAGAATGAAAAATCAGTGAATCATTTTGAGATTTGTGCGATTTGAGTGACTTAATGAATACGATATTGAAAATCTTTGCTTAAAATATGAATTGACTCAGTGTAAGACTCTTGACAAAAAATTAACTCAATTGACCTGGTCGACAGCGAGAAAACTCGAGGGGACATACTTAGTAAACCCCCTATATTCACTCTCCAAACAATCATCGAACGGGATCCATCTGCTCTCACTCGTCTCCCCTCACCCATCTTCCCATCGTCTTCCCCACACCAACAATATTCTGGTCTCTCGTTCCTGGCCGCTCTGACAAAGAAACAACACACCGTGTTCTCAGAATTCCAGAGGGTTCTCCCAAAATTCTATAAATTCGAGAAACATGATTCTGACATAGTCCAATATTCCCTTAACCTCTATTCATATTCGTTTCTAATCCCAACTTCTCTTTTGAAAGCCACTCCGCCAATCGAAGTGTGTTTTCACTCTTTTGGTCATTCTTCATCATTCTTCATTCTTTCAGGTTGATTCACAGATCATCCAAGACTTCATTCTCTTTGTGAAAGAGTCCCTCCAAACGATTCTTACCAACATTTCGAATATCGACAAGCTCTTCGCTTCTCTTCCCTCCAACTCTTCTCCAACAACATCATTTCCTTCTGGAGCTCGTATTCAAATAAAACACTCTCTCAAACACCTTCGAGATGAATGCCACAACTTTGTGAACAACGGATGGTGTTTCTTCATCAATTTGACCTTCAAGATCACCGAGCCTCACAAATCATCCTTCCAAACAATCGTCCTCGACGATCCCTCCTTCCCTGACCTCATTCTCAAACCAATCAAGCTCCATCGTCAAGCCATCAGAAGAAACACCATCAACGCCATCACAAACATCATTTTTCACTATCCGTCAATGAAGACAAAGTTTATCATGGAGAACATGGTTGGGCGGATGTTTGAAACTGTCGATTTTGTTTCTCTTCCTCTCTCCGAGTCAAAAACTTTTCTTCACCTCACAACATTCATCGCCTGTATGTGTGAACCGATTGGAGACTCCGAAGAGGCACGATTCAAACGATATCCTCTCATTCGTGTTTCTGTGTTCGAGCCAGCCAAACAATTCCTCACATTCATCTTCCACAATTCGGACAAACTCATACTGGACGAATCACACAAAAATGAACTCACGAGTCGCCTCTGCCTCGTGCACAATCACATCAAAAACATGGAACTTCGATCAGACGAACACGATGCCGACTTTGTGTCTGAACTTGTGAAATGGGAAACACGAACGATGGTCGAGATGGAGAACGAAGACAACTTTCGGATTGTCTTCCGGAGCTTCGGAAACAGAACACAAGAATGGAATCGAGACAAACGAGAGCGGGAGAAGAGACGAGCAGTGCTTTTGAGAGAAGACGGATGGGACGACGCCATCGAACTGCGAGTGGTGGGGATTGAGGCGGATGTCAGTCAAAAACTGCACCGTTTGTTGAGACTATTCAGAGCGGTACTTGGTTTTAATTCGTGATGGCTCTGACAGAAGGAGACCATCATTAAACACTTCAGATAGCATAAACCATTTGAATATTCGTAATAACGAGGATTGGAATGGAGAAATACACGAGACGTGTCCAAGATAGAACAATCGTGATGTGTTATTTCTTCGTAACGACTTAGAAAACACACTTGAGATTACTTGTTATCAAAAAGTCAAGGTGCCCAAGTAGAAACAGAATTCAATGAAACGGAAGAATCACAAAACATCGTCAAACTCATCACTATCACTTTCATCGAATGATTCGTCTTGAATTAACCACTGGTTCTCAAAATCATCGAAGTCTTCATCATCCCATTGATCAGCATCTTGAGAGAGATCGACAAGGTTGGGTGCATTTGCTCCTTTCCAATCGTTCAGAAAGACCGCCGAGAATGAATTACGAGCGATCTCGCTTCTGTCTTCCATTCCTTCCTCAAACAAGGCATGCACAACGTGTTTGACTTGATGATTGAACCGATTCTGCCGATGTGAGAAGAAGATGGAGAAATTGTGTTGATGTTCCTGTTCGGAGGGGATCAGATCCAGACGAACAAGAGCGATGGAGAGGATGGAGAGAAGAGAGGAAAGAGGAAGTGTGGAGAGAGTGGCCGTCTGTTCTGTGTCGATGAGAGACTGAAAGAGAGAGAGGAAGACCTGAACGAGTCGTGAGTGTTCGTCCTGATCTGATTGAAATATCGTACTTTCTGGCGAGGAATGCACGACTACTTTGAGAATTCGAGTGAGGAAAGGAGCGAGTGAAATTAGTGTGGAAGCAGAGATCCAATCCTTGGGGTGTGGAAGGATTGTTCTGTGGAGAGCGATGAAGAGCTGTTGTGGTGTTGTGCGTTTGTTGTTCAAATCGAACCTGATTCCAAAGGGATCGAAAGCGGTCAGAGTTGTGTTTGAATTTTGTCTGGTTTCCTCCAACATCAGACAGACTGTCTCAGCTATTCTTTTGTTGATGTCAAGAATCAGATTCCCATTCAGACCCCGAAGAACTTGAGAAGGCCTGATGAACCGATTCGTTTGAGAGAGAGTTCGAGGAAGTCCTGAGCTTAACAGAACGGTAATTTGATGTTCAAAAAACTCCAGTGTGTCGAAACCGGCAGAGAGGAGGATGGAAGAGACGATTGAGATGAGAGGTTGTTGGGTGTTGGAGGAGTGGTCCTCGGCATGGGTTCGGATGGTAGGTCGAAGTTCGGATCGTAGGTCTTTCTCCTTTTTCATGCTAAATTGAAGAGTTCAAAATGCAGAAAGATCACGATACAGTGACCAGGGTGAAAATACACACGATTTGAAAATTTCATCCATTCATAAATTCAACTCGATGGAACAGATGATCAACCTGCTGATTCAAAGTTTGTCACTTTTCTGTTCCTATGAGATGATACTGACAATAAACGTCAAATATTCACATTTAATTGATGATTTAATGGAGGATTGCGACATGATGAGTGAAAATTGGAGAGATGAGAAATGAAAACGAAACACTTTCGTGATGGGTCAAAATTTCGTTTTTCTTTCTCATTGTCAATTCATCATGTGAATTATAGAAATATCACGCCTTAAAGGTGAATTTGAAGGGAATGTAATATGTAAAAAAGAGATGTACAACATAGTCGAAGCAGAATCGATGATCATTGTATCATCCACAGATTTGACACTATATCTTGCTCGATTCCTAACTTTCACCCTCAATGTCACTCATTTATAGCATATTAACCGCATTTTCCGTTTTATGATCCAGTTTGACGACTAGAAATAGAAAAGCGAGTCAACTTGAAAGTGGACAGATCTGACTATCAAGGATATTTCGTCAACATTAGTCACACAAATCTCGACCATTTTGATACGATGTTTAATATATGTTCCCTTTCACTCTTCCTTCATTTGTTGCTCTCTCATTTTTTTGTGAAAACGAGTTGAAAACAAGTAGATCAGAGTCAAACAGTAAAACATGTCGTCAATTTCATCTTCACAACACCCAAAAATGCGTCTCAATCCATTTCATCCCAATGACCTACCTGCCGAACTCAGACCTACATTCCGAACCTTTGACCTACATGCCGAACTTCAACCTACGTACCGAACCCATGCCTGGTCCTCATCTCCGAAAGGAACAGTGGCTGTGGAAATCGAGAATGGCGTTGGGGTGTTTCGTGTTCGCTCTTCGATCTGCTGCAGGGCAAGTAGGATGAAGTGAAGAAGAGAGAGGTCTGTCGTTGCTGCGAGCGAGACCAGAACATCGATGAATGGTGTTGGGTCAAACGACTCGATGCTCATCATGAATTGAAACACTTTCAAACACGAATCAACCATCAGCGACGTCATCTCGTAATTCTTACCGGCATGGGTCCAGTGTGTCTGGCGAAGTCCATTGTATCTGGTGGTGGTCCGATATGTCTGGCGGTGGTCCAGTGTGTCTGGTGGTGAGATACCTCCAAAAGTCGAGCATCTGAGGGTTGGAACATACACAATCGATTGATTACATTCTTGGCATCTATTTTCCCAACTGTTGCTACAGGCGGAGCAGTCAATGGAGGATCTGCCCTTCAAGAATGTGAGGCTCCGATTCGAAATCCTTAATAACTATCACTTCATTGGACTTGTAGGTTCACTATATTTCGATTATTGTCTGTTTTGAACATTATTATGTGATAAACATATGATTTTTCAAAATCACCATCCATAAAGTCAAAACCTGGGGTTTTTTCAGATCAACATTGACAGGACGAATTTCATCATTCCATGACTTTTATGTGGTTCTGTCCCTTCGACACCCTCTCTATGAATCTCATCACTACCATATATGAAAACTATATTGTGATACATTCCAGATTTCTTCAGAAATCTACCGCCAGACACATTGAACCCGTTGAGCCAGACTCTTTTCAAAACCACCAGACACAATGGACCCATGCCTTCTTACCATCACATCCCTCCTCCACTCCTCGCCACCGATCAGCCATCTCTTATAGCTTGTTGAAGACAAGGTCTTTCAAAGCCATGATTTTGTCATTTTTCAACAACATTTGATGGCGAGGCAGGCGGACTTCTTTGTCGGCAGTGTCTCCAATGTGAGCCAGAGCTGCTGAAACCAACGGAAGATTGTGACAACGACCAGTAAATTCGACAACGCGGTCGAATGCATCTGGATTCGAGTCGAGATGAAAATCGAGGCGTGGAGTGGATCGGATTGTGTGAATCGACAGGATGAGAAGTGCTTGTGCGTCATTCTCCGCTTTCATCCGTTCTTCCACAAAACCGGGATCGCCTCTCGAAACAACAGCCAGTTGCGTCAGAAGTTTCCATCTCTCCTCACCCTCAGCGGTTCTCAGTCTCTCGGTGATTGACTTCTCGAATGGCGAGACACGTGTGGTGAGGTTTTTGACAGGAGCAGTTTCTGGATCGTGGAAAAAGGGCAGTTCAGTCACGTTCTTCATTTCTGCGAGGAGGGCGATGGGAGTGTTGAAGGAATTCACTGTCGCCATCTCGACCAAACATTCCACAATGCGATCGAGAGAGCTGTGGACAGGATGGTGCACACCTCTGGCGAACCAGTTGAACGATGACAGAAACTGGGTTTGTGATTCTGGTCCAAGAAATGGGAAGAGATGGACACAGGCTGTGTCTCTTCTCTCCATGTCTTGGTGACTGCAATTCAGTTTATATAGCCCGAATCCATAGGCACGGTCGATTGCGATGTCTGCCAGCATTGTCAGTGCCGGGAGCGCAGATGGTTGACTGCTGTCGTTCCACACGCTTGGCTGTTGTGATAATGCGCACAGCTCGGGAGAGAAGAAGGGGAAGGAGTGAGGGATTGTTGTGGTCGAGTGAAGTGCATTCACAAGACATCCTGCGAATGGAATCCCAAGCAATCGCACGAAGTTAGTATGATGCTCGTCAAGCGTGATTTCAGAGCGAGACTCCAACACAACACAACGACCTGCTTCTGCACAAAGCGATTGGGAAGCAACTCGCATGCAATCTGATTCTTCCAACTCCTGAGATCGTTGTGAAGCGAACGTATCACTCACAGGGAATGTCGTCGGAGTCGCGAAAAGGAGTGCCTCGGTGTGTGATGTGGACAGGCCAAACAGATGGGAGAAGACAGACACCGCAGCAGTCGATAGGTCTTCGTTGGTGCTCGCAGCGGAGAGAACGAGGAGAGTGAGAAGATACGATGGATTCGAGTTGAAGTGTTTGCTGCTCTGCGATAGATCCATCTTCGCTTCTGCCATCGCTTTGAGCAGTACAACCCAATTCTGTGTCGCTCTTCCAAAGTCCAGACAGTGGGGTTCAGACGGCTTGTCAGACACAACTCGAACTGCACACAGAGCAGTTGAAAGGGCCATGTCCAGAATGGAGAAAGCGTTCGTCTCGACAAAGCGGTGGAAGAAGGAAGGGTTTGAGCTGGCAATGCGGAAGAAGGAGCTGGCAGGGTCGGTGAAGGAATCAGGGGAGAAATAGAAGTCGAGATGGAACGTTGGGTCGAGGAGCGGTTCGCAGAGTTTGGTGAAGAGAGGAGAGGAAGACTGGCTGAGTATGGAGATGAGGTTGAGGTGTCGATCGTAGTAGATGTGAATTTTGGAGAGATCGACTGCTTTGAGAAACGAGTCGATGAGGTCGGGATGGGCTGGGGAAGAGATGAACCGAGAAAGATATGGAAAAGAGTGAAATACGATCAAAATGACACACCGTTCAAAAATGTTGCAGTGTGTTGGTGGCATTGAGAAATCAGATTCTCTCGACTGGTGAGATCACCACGAAATTGATGATGATCCTGGTCAGTCAACAAGTGGAAGGAGGCAGCAATTCTATCCACTGGATCCTGAAGAGAAGATTGAATTGGCAAAGAGAATTCAAACAGTATATATTTGTGAGATTTGAACAATCTTTGGCATGAGGTCATGATTGAAGTGCTTCGTGTCAGCTGTACATTCCAGACGAGAAAGTGTTTCCGTAAAAGTTGAGAGGCATGACACGACAGTTTCAAGAACTGTACCATCAATGCCAAGGATCGTACAAGCAAGAATTTCATTGTTGAGAATGTCCATCGGCAATAGTAAATTGTCCAGACGATATTTTCTGTTATTTCCGAGATATGATTCAAGGTGGCACATGACATTTCGGAAAAAAGATGAAAGATCTTCTGTGAGAGCTGGAATCGAGATCAGAGGACAGATTTCAGAAATTTGGGAAAGTTGGACGAGTTGATGATAATCAGTGTGATGGGGCTTGATCTGTTTGAGAATCGAAAGAGGTAGTTCTGAGGAGTGGAGGAGAGTGATCAACTCTTCATCAGATGTCGCTGAAACAATCAAAAACTGAGAAACAGGCCAATTGTGTTGAGCATCCCAATATCGATGTCCTGAATTAGAAGGAGGAATGAAATGAGGATAGAAATGAATGAAAATAGCGAACTTGATAATCGCGTTGAGACAACGTGACACCTACACGATGAAGGACATCATTTCGTTGTTCTTTGGTCATGTGATTTAAATATCCTAACAAGAGGAAGAATATTGGGAAAAAATAGAAAAACACACTCCGCAGAAGAGATTTGATAGACAATAGGCATTGGTGAGGATCATGTTCGTTTGCATTGGACATTGAAGCGAGAAGATCGTTGAACTTTTCGATTGGATAGCTCTCGGCGGCTGTGACAGTGAAACGATTATTACTGTCGAGGTTAGAAGAGTGAGAGGAAGGTTCTACGTTCGTCATCTTCTCAGGTGGAACAAGACGTTCAGTTTGAACGAGTTCCACTAAAAAGGTTATGGGCACTTTTGATCAGATCCGTCCAGTATTTAACTTTTGTGTTTACTTTTGTGAGATGAGAATGATCAATGAAATGGCATGAACAATGAATGTGTTTGGTTTGTTTATTTTCGACGAAGATGAAACCAAAATAATGAGTAGTGTAAGTCTGTGTCATCTTAATTTGAATCTTTGCTCAGATTGGCTCCAAAGAATGGCATCATTCCCATGCCATGTTCGATTCGATTAAAGATGTTGAAGGAATCCTTCTTCCTGACCAAGAGGAAGTCCAGGACATCCTGCAAGCCTTCCTCCAGAAAGTGTCGACGTATTCGTCGAAGTGTCTTTTTGTCTGTTCCTGCAGTGCCTGAATATCGTTTTTGACGGATGAAGATATCGATGACACATTTAGAGTTGAATGAAGAACTGTCATCCACTATTCCACTCACAAGGCGAGAGAAGAATCCCATCCTGCTGAGACACTCGGCGATCACGCGCTGCTCACACAATCGGCAGAGATGGATGAATCCAGTCTCGCATTGATGTCTTTCGTCATACATTGGAAGGAACCGATGGAAATAGACTTTGCGGAGAAGATCGATGGATGGAGTGAGCAGTCGTTCGAGCTGCGAGACAGACAGTCGAGTCGCGCAGTGAGACAGTTGAGGCAGGACGTCGACTGCAAAAGTGATGATTTTGGATAAGTGGTGTTTGAAAAAGATGTGTTCCTCGTCGATGGTTAGCATCACCATACCAACTGTTGTCAGATCCACATCGTCCCACTCGTCCAATGTTGGTTGCTGTGTCTTTGGCTTCTGGTTGAGGAGATAGTTGATGTGACGATGATCGATATGAACGAAGGGGAGAGAGAGGAGACATTCGAATGCGTGGAAGCATTGTTCTGTTGATCTCCCCGCTTTTCGGAACAATTCCGGAAGATAAATTGATTTGAGTTGGTTTGTGTGGAACGCGCAGATCCGAAGGATGGTGTCGTCGGAGATGGGAGAGTCGCTTTCGATCAGAGCAACAATTCTATCCACAACATTTATGATCTCTTCGTCGGTGAGATCACAAACAAGTTCAGATGTGAGGAGGAAGGGTGGAGATGACGACGAGAGGGCTGCTGCATCCATTTCTTTCCTTACTTCATCTTGAAACGGGTTTGTCATGTTGGGAGGGTGGTAAGGTCGAAAGAAATTTGAAAAGAATTCATCAAGAATGACACTGTTGTTGGAATTGTTTTGAGTTGGAATGGCGAACAGATGAAGTGAGAGATGGACAACATATTCTTTCGTGTTTTTGTGGAAGTAGTGATAGAGCTCGTTCAGTTTGCTTCGAGACTTGGGATCATCATCCCAGAACCCCACTTGGCGAATGAGGTGTAAACGAATTTTCATCGCATCGATGAGTTGTTTGTGGAGAGGGATGAACTCACTCGTGAACGGCAACTGCCACGGAGTGAGTGCGTTGATCATCCCAGCGAACCAGCCACACTCGATATCTCTCCAGAGAGTTGATATTCTGAAATGATAAGAGATGGGGCGGAATAGTGTAAGACAAGCAGCGGCGAAATACGGGCGAGTGGGTGTCAAGACGGTGCCGAGTGAAGTTGATGGCAGAGAAAACTCGGATTCGACGCTGTGGTTGACATCGATTGAGACTGAGCCATCAGACCAGAATTTGGGTTCAACTAATTTTGGGCGGTTCGACAAGAAGCACAGAAACGATTCAGCTCCCAAATCGGAGCACTGCCTCCCCTCGCTCAGTCGAACGAGGATGTTTTGATATGTCTCTGCCCAAGAGGGGTCGTCGAAATCTCTTCCACTGCGAAACAGAAGCCTATGGAGTGCTTGAGCGGTCGTGGTAAGATCCAACGATGATGCAAGCTCTTCGGTCATGTTTGTTTTCAGTTCATCAAAAAATTGTTTCAGTTCGGGAAAGGATGATTGAGGCCAGAACGCTTCTGTGATGTGTTTTTTGAACAATTTCATTTTGGAGAGAAGAGAGAGGCCGAAGTGATAATCAATGGGACCATCTGGAGGGTCGAGGAGATATCGCAAGTATGCACAGAAAGGTCTGAAAATGGGGTCGATGATTTCGGAAACGAGTGGTGTTTGGGGCAAAGTGGATTTATGGTCGTTGAGATGATTACAAACGTCCTCTGGTGTGGAAAAGCTTAAGAAATCGTCCACAATTGCTGTTATGTGGCGGTGAAATTCGATAGTTGTTTCATTTATGGGGATTTCGAGTGGTTTCAGGTGTTCAAAGAGTTTGGGGATTAGACCAGTCACTGCGACCGCGATGGTGCATTTCTTTGCCGACTTCGATAATCCAACGTCGAAGAATGACAAAGCAACCGTTCGGAGCCTGTCCGATGGATGGCAAACCAGTTTGATGAGAGCAGACGCCAATTTTGTTTGGCAGTTTTCCTCTTCGGGGAATACAGTTTGGAGAAGCATGGCATGTGAAGAGGGACTATTCTTTATGTAGAGATATGTGTATTCCACGAAACGAGAAGCATAAACCACTTCAATTGGCGTCAATTGAATTCCGGAGTTGATCTGTTCGAAAAGCGAGATACACCCTTCTCGTAGATCATCATTCGTAATCGAATCCTGCGAGACCAATCTCCAATCTGACGGGATGGAGGTGGGAAGACTGATCTCATCACCCTCCAGATGTACTTGGTCCAAGAGTGTTTCGACATTGATTCGCTTCAGTTTCAGTTCGTACTGAAGAATCTGTTTTGACACACGAAAATAGGACCGGTCATTGCCAGTAATTGTGACTACATCAGTCGTGGATGGGATTGAATGAGGATCAAGTGTTGAATCGTTGTGGTTTTCGAAAGAGTCTTGGATCGTTGTATGAACTGTGTGTTTGTTGGAAGTTGAAGATGGAGCACATTTTGTCCGAGTATTTGATTGTGTTTCGCTACGTTTTCTCATAAAGGTTTGCTTGGGAGGCATTTTGGAAGGATCTGCCCTTTGATTCGACCATTGGGTGTTGACTTGCACGAAACGGGGAGAGCGGGTTTGTGAAATGGTTTGGATTCGAAGATATGAACTCCGAACCAAACAAAGGATGATTCTTTGATCTGACCCATTACTTGAACTTTTCTCTGTTCAACCCACTCTCATTTTCCGTATACATCGTTTTCACGATTATATCCCACACATGATATCATTCCCCATCATCTCTTTCATTTTCTCTATCTTCATCACTCGGACTTATGCAAATTCAGTGTCGCCATCTAACGACCTCGACTCTCTCATACTGCGCTCATTCTCCACTGATCCCTCTCTCCACTATCAAGAAGTTATCATCCCGAATGGACATATCTTTTCATCCAATTTCAATCTTCTTTCATCAGTCCTGACGCTCCATGGTGAAGTAGCAACGACTCTTTCTTTTCGCATTGATCGACAAGAATCTTCACGGACCGACAAATCAGTGAAGGATAAAAACAATATAAATAGAATGAACAGTCTTTTCAAGCTCATCAATGCATCATTATCAGTCGCGGATCTGGCATTTGATCTTCACTCGGAATCATGGAATGGAGATGTGACATGTGCTTCCATCACATCCTCTTCCATCCATATCACAAATTGCGGCTTCCTCTGGACCGGACTGCACTCACTCTTTGTTTTACAAGAATCATCTCTTTCGCCTCAAACGTCATCGTCGATCACTTTGATCGGATGCACACTGGACCCCTCAGAACAGCGACTGGCCCCGATTGTGGAGGATCTTCGCGGAATTGGAGGATCAGATTTGTTTTCTTTGGACATCGTGGGGATACGAATTGCGAACACAAAAGTGATCGGAGCGGACGGAATTGGAGTGGCCCAGCCTTCGCAGAATGGAATTTCGTCAGACTTCGAAGGGATCTGCACGACATTCTCGGAAATATCCTTCTCGAACGTGTCCTCGTTGCCTGGGACAGTTCGTCCTGTTTCGCCGATGTTTTCGCAGCGGATGGTTGGATGTGGGATCTGGGGAAGCAACAACCATCTTTCGGGGTCGACAGTGCGGGACATGAATGGAGGAGGAGGGTTTGTGTGCTCGAACAGCTCGTTCAACTGGTGCCACACGACATCATCAGAACGACCATCCCTCTCTCCCCACACACCCACACTCTCCTCCTCTCTCGCCTCCCCCAACACCCCAGACTCCCCTGCCGAAGAAGGTGACGACGAAGATGACCAATTCACAGGCAAAATCCACGATGGAGTAGCCAGATTCACATTTACTGAAGGAGCTATCACCTTCACTCGCTGCTGGTTCTTCAACATGCAGTTTTCAACAACTAATATGACAGACATTGGATCAGGTGGTTCAGCCTTGTCTTTTCAATCGGGCACTGCTGCACTCACTCTCACATCGTGCAAGTTCGAGAACTGCTCAGTCTCTTCCACTTTCGCCAAGCAGATCATTTATGCTGGCTGTGTTTATCTTTATCGCGCGCCTGCTGACATCGCAACGACAGCAGAGGCCACAGTCGATTCGTGCTCTTTCACGAACTGGTCTTCTCCATCAAACCGACCTTACCAATACGGTGGATGTGTGGGGACAATGAACAGTGCTCACAATCTGAACATCCTCAACTCGAACATGACGCAGGTGATGGGAACAACAAAACTGAACGGTGGGTTCATCTCCCACAACACATTTTCTGAGGTCGCCCTGACGATCGACAAGTGTCAGCTGAGTGGTGATGGGAACACGATAGGACATTGTGTGAATCTCACATCAATCAAAACAGCACCCGTTTCGTTCTCAATGACCGACACAGAAATAGACAACACGAACTCAACAATCTCGTTCCTCGACTTCACGACAGATGACTCGATCGACTTCATCAGAGTGAATGTGAAGAATGCCTCGTTCTTCATGCATCAGGTGAGCGCGCCGCATGGTCCCATCCTCTTTCTGGATTGTGTTTTGGACCAAACCTGTCGCTTGCCAAGCACGCAATCTGTCTCAGCCAGCTTTCTTTATTCGGGAACGACATTCACAGGAGCTGTAACGACAAACCAAGGATATCATGTGAATGTTGCCTCACCAGTTCGACACCTCATCTTCCAACAGTGCATTTTCACGGAATGTTCAACTGTTGCTAACTCACTCATGAATGCAAATAGTGTCTCCTCACTCACTTTGGATTCCTCGTCCTTCACGAATTGCTTTGGTGCACACCAATATGGCTTGTTCAGTTTGGGTGCCACTCACTTCCGAGCTCATTCTTGCACATTCACAAATGTGTATTCGAGCACTGCGAACATCGTGTACGGAAGCACTCGGCAGGGTCTTTTCTTTGAGAACTGCCGTTTTGATTTCCCCGCATCGAATAGGAATGACTTTCTGTTGAGTAGTGTTAGCCAGGTGGAAATGTTGAATGAATCGTCAATCGTTGGCTGCACGTCGAATCGACCAATCGCTGCAAGCACAAACTTCCAGATCAGAACCACCATTCCATTCTTCAAAGAAGTCACATCAGAGCCAGAATCGAACAAAATGAGAGTCGGAACTTGGCCAGCAGAAGAAGGCTTCTCTCTCCACTCCACACTCACAGCTGCCCTTGGGACTCTCACGGACGAGTCGCTCCTTCCCAACATCGTGTTTCTGTCGGAAGAATCACATCAGCAGGCATCCAATCTCGACATCAAACACGATGTGGAGATTGTTGGAACTGGATCAAACACCTCAAACTTTCATTTCACTGAGTTGACAACAGCTGGATTCAAACCAAAAGTTGGAGGGAAGCTGACACTTCGGTCGATGAAGCTGATCCCATCAACACTGTCGACGACACTTTTCGAGATGGACGAAGATGTCAACTTGCTCCTCACTCGAACATTCGTTGATGGTGTTTCTGGTCAGACTGTGTCGCTGATGTTGCTCTCTTTGGGCACAACCCGAATCGCTCACTCAGCATTCCAGATCATCAAGTCAGGACAAGCACTCATTTCTGTTTCTGGTTCTGCGTCTCTCACTGTCTCGGACACGTATTTCATCGCAATCACTCGCACATCTCTCGAACCACCATCTCCCGAAGCGACTCAATGTGCAAGCTGTGTTGAGGGAAAGACGAGTGGAGAAGTTACGATTCTCTTCAGTCGATTTGGGGTGTGCACGACAAATGGACGAGCGGGAGCGATTGATTTGGAGAGAGCTGGTGAGTCGAGCTCAGTTGAGATGGAATGGAACAAATTTGATCAGAACAAGGCTGGGACAGATGTCGATGATGCTGTAAAAGGCGACGATGTTGTTCTGAAGGACTTCTCAGAATCGCAACTAACTCTCAACTTGGCGACTCAGCAATCGTTCCCCACCACCCACTCTTTCCTCATCAACTCCACCTGTCCAATCATCCCTCCACCAGGCATGTTCAATCTGAAATTCAATGGCACAGGCGGACCTCTTGCTTGGGCAGATATCAACATCATGAATGCTGACTTTCTTTCGGGTGCGATGACACTCCAATTTCTGCTTGGATCTCGTCTCCACAACAATGTCCACACTTCGATCTCAACAGATTTCAATTATATACAGAAACCATGACTCCTTTCACTTGCCAAAATTCGTCTGTCGAAGTCAATCTTTTAAATCCACTTCATTCAACCATCACAGTCGAGCGAGCCGACAATGTTTTCTGCCAAATAGTCAACTCGACACTCACTTTGAAGCATCTGAGACTGTCTTTCGACAATTTGGAGACGTCTGCATTTGTTGTTGACACTCTCTCGTCTTTCACTGTGGAAACTGCCTCACTCATTGCCACAAATCCACTTCTCAAAGCACCAGTCGTCTTCTCCGAAGGAAAATTCCTCAAAATCTATTCTCTCACCCTTCCCACCAACCTCATACTCGACGACGTTTCATTCGTCAAAGCCCAAAACAGTCAGGCGGAAAGCTCTTTCTCGTATCAAAGCGCCAATCCTTCACTCGCCACTCTCGCCTCTCTCGACACAGCTCCGTTCATCTCTCTCGAAGGTGTCACTGCTGCAGAATTCTACAACCTCAACAGTCCTGGCAAGCTTGGCACGTTCCTCAAAGTGTCACTGGTGAAAGCCACCAACACCAACATCACTTTCAGATACACTCAAGTTTCCAACCTCCAAACCACAGCGAATGGGTTGTATCTGAATGCTGATTCCTGCAATGTCACCGTCCAAGACGGCACACTCAGAAACATTTCAGCTGGGAACGGTGGATTTCTGTATAACAACAATTCGAACATAACCATCCTGAATGTGAAGTGCACGGATTGTTCAGCGACGAAGGGAGGGATTGTGTATGCTGAGAATTCAAATGTCAGCTTTGTTGGAGCAGCAACCTACACAAGTTGCATTGCCGATGAAGGAGGAGTTGCGTATCTGGTCTCGTCAACACTCCAAATTGCAGCAGCAACGTTCACATCCAATTCGGCGAAGCGAGGATGTGTTGCGTTTGTCGATCTCGCTGGTGATCGTTTCGTCTCAACTGCTTCATCAACATTCGCGACATTCTCCGACAACACAGCGACAGATGTGGTGGATGGTGTTGATTGTGGGAAGGGTGGAGTGTTCTTCATCACAGGCACGACAACAGCGACGAATCCTCTCAATTTCGGAGCACATCACTTCGAAGGGAATAAAGCAACATTTGGGAATGATGTGTTTGTGGAGGAGTCAGTTCTGGGGAGCGATGGTCCAACTCGATTGTCGAACAGTGGCGGTGAATCATACAGCGCCTTTCCTCATCTCGAAATCGAAAACCACAACACGGCACAAGACGAAC
Organism: Blattamonas nauphoetae; assembly: GCA_033064195.1. NCBI lineage: Eukaryota > Preaxostyla > Oxymonadida > Blattamonas > Blattamonas nauphoetae. The sequence continues at coordinate 229,608 of JARBJD010000068.1, read as the reverse complement.
TTTCCCAGATTTCTGATTTCATCCCATTCCCAACACTCACAATCACCACCAATGGCACTCTGACAGACTCGTGCAAATGGAGCAACGGACAATGCAGAACTCTGATCTACGCTCTCCAGTATCTCCAAACGACATATCCAAACGGAACTTTGTATCCTCGAAGCGCGCGCCAGGGGAATACATCGATGACGACAGAGCCGATCGTTTTTGTGAAACAGGATTTATGGTATTCGACTGGATATCCGGCACGATACAACCTTTCTCTCACAGCCACCCATGATTCACTGGAAGAGACGATCTTCACAATCGAAGATGAATCGAGACTGAAACTGGAACGAATGAATCTGATTCTCAAATCAAAGCACTTTGCTGCGAAAGTGACGTCAGAAGAAGGAAGTCTGGTGATGGAAAGTACCACTGTTTTGTGCGATGCAACGACGACGAAAACAGTCTCTCCGATTTGGTCAGTCGGGATTTCAGTTGGTCTCAACAACGTCACTTTCCACCCTTCCCTCAAACCCTCAATCGCCACTCTCTCTTCTCCTCTCGTCCACTTCGCTCCACAACCATCAGAACAAGACGAGCTGGGGTCAGGTTGCTTTGAAATGACGAACTCAATCTTCTCAAATTTGACATTCGAAGGGACAACGATGATCGAGGTGGATACGACAGTTGAAGTCACTTTCACCACTCCAAAATTCACAACTATCATCTCGGATCAAAACGAAGGGAAGTATCTCAGACTGAAAGGACGAAACTTCAAAACTCAGCTGAAACCAGAGCCGTGGGACGACAATTTCAAAACACCAACACACATCGCATCGCTTTGGGGAGAAGACATTTCGATGGACGAAAAAGAGAAGTGGAAGAGAGGGTCGCTTGTGTATTGGCTGGTGTCTCCATCTTCAGAAGTGGTGATTGGAAAGGATGATGACGCTGTTGATCATCCGAACTGTGGATCGTCGACATTCAAATGCACAACGCTGGACTCTGCCTTCTCGTCAGCTGGACGGAACTCGATTGACACGATCTCGTTCTCTGTCTCCACCACACTCTCCTCGTCTCTCTCGGTCGACTCATCACTCACGTTCAAGTCGTTCTCGAATGAAAAACAGACAATCACGTTTGACGACTCCAGCTCAATGATGATCAACAAATCAATGCAAACACTCACCCTCACCTCTCTCGTATTCACGATTACTGAGTCATGTTCATCTGCGACGCTTTTCGTGGTTGAGAAAGGAGAGATGAAGTTCTCGTCGTGTCTGATCGGATCATCCGATAGTTCGTCGCCTCTGGTTGTTCCAGCGACAACGACGAAGCTGATTGAAGTTGGGGAAGATGGAAGACTGACACTGATTGACACTCTGATCCATCACATCTCATTCACTCACGCCACACTTGGAACAGCATTGCATCTTCATGCTGACTCGACACTTTCTTTCACAGGATCGACAGTGGGAGAGATCACTTCTCATGGAATTGGAAGTCATGTTGTGATTTCTTCGTCGACTGGACTGAACTCAGACTCAATTTCATCACTCGCCTCTCAAATCGAGCCTTGGGGTCCTTCGACGACGAATGGAGCTCGATTCACTCAATCCGAAATCGACGAGTTTGTTGTGATTTCCTCGAGTGGAGGAGTGGAGGAGCTGATCTACTGGTGGCATCCTTATGATGAGCTGACACTGTTCGTTGATCGATCTGGAGGAAGTCACTCGAAATGTGGACTTTCTTCCCTTCCCTGTTCGTCTCTCTCGTCCAATCTTGCGAAATTGGGAACGGGCCAAGTGATCAAAGTCTGCGATGCACTCGACGAAACAGCATCCATCACAACCACACGCGATCTGTCGATCCTGTCATCCGACACTTCGAAAAAGGAAGTTCATGTTTCTGAGACTTGCTCGTTCACATCGAAAGACTTCACTCTCTCGATCACATCTCTCTCATTCGTTCCGCTCCCACAAACATCAAACCAGAACACAGACACCAACACACGATCTGAATCGCTGTTCATTGTGGAATCTGGCTCTCTCTCGTTGACATCATGCTCTGTTTCATCGTTTGAACTCTCGTCGTCTCCTCTGATCACTCACACATCTGGCACACTCACTCTTCAATCGTGTTCAGTTTCATCGATCACTCGCTCAACAGGAAATGGAACAGTTTTGAGCACGGAAATGGAAACAGGGAAATTGTTGTTGTTGGATGAGATCGAGTTCTGGTCGATGTCATCATCGAAAGATTCACCGATTCTGGCTCTTTCATTCCCTCCATTCGACGAATCCCATCCTGATCCTCTCTTCGACTTCACTCTGACAAATCTTTCATTCACCTGCATGACTGGAATGGAAACTGAACCGCCTTGTTTCATCTCTCTCGTTGGCCACGATCTGGCGAGCTGGATCGAAGTTGGTGATGACCGATTCAAACACTCGTACGCCAAAGACTCAGACAGTTCAGATTTGTGGAGTGTGGACGAGGAAACCGATCTTTCGGCATCGCTTCTGTTTTATCTGCTCCCATCTTCAGGACCAGTTGGAGTGTCGAATTCTGGATATGATATGTCGAAGTGTGGGTCGAACAGTCTGTGGTGTTCGACGATTGAACTGTCACTGACTCGCTTGTCTGCGCAGAACACGAAGAAGATTGTTGTGATAGATGAAGTGACACTGTCAACATCGATCGCACTTCCCGACGAGTTGACATTTGCTGGAAATCCAACTTCACTGAGCACGTGTGTTGTGTCTGGATCTGGCTCATTGGTGTCCGAAGACATCGACTTCACGACGATTTCGAAATTGACATTCTGTCTTCCATCGACTCAAACAGCGGATGCAGTGATTGTTCACTCATCCACGAGACTCACTCTCTTGAATCTTGAACTGACGTCGACATCAGAATCGTCCGCTCGCTTCCTGAAAGTGACAGCTGGAAAGGCGGAAATGTCGGACATCGAGGTCCGTTCAGAGATGGCCTCGAGCTCGATTCTTTTCTGGATTTTGGGAGGAACTGTGACAGCTTCTCAGTTCCATGTGAAAACTGGAATTGCACAGAATGGAGCGATAGTTTACGTTGAAGGAGGAAGTCTGAGTATGACTGGAATGACAGCAACTTCCTCAAGACCGATGGAAGGAAGACTCATCTTATTGAACAGTGCAACCTTCAACTTGTCAGACATCAGACTTTCAAAACAATCATTCAAAGCACCTCTGTTCGAGTTCTCTTCGTTCAAATCGAGCAAAATTGACCGAATGACTATTTCAGAGTGTTTTGGATCAACGATCGTCAGCGTGGAAGATGGAGACGAACTCACCATCTCGAATTCGGAATTCTCGTCAATCGCCTCAGTCTCGACCAATGGAGAAGATGGCTCAACTTTGTGTGGATGGGAGACAAGCTTCATTCAGATCGAAAACACTCCAACCTCACTCTCGCGCTCCAATCTCCAAAATATCCCGCATGGAGCGATCTCGATCTCAAACTCTCCTCTCACCCTCACCTCCTGCGTTTTCAGCAACAATTCTCCTTCCAGCTCAGAATGGCCTTCTCGACGCCGAAATATCAAGTGCACGAATGGAGCAGTGTCGATCACGGGAATTGTTGGGGGAGACGGACTCTCCACGCCTCATCTTTGGATCTCGACAGATGAATGCGCAGTGAAGAGGGATGATGAAATTGTACAATCCCCATTCTTCGTGCCAACACTTACCAACAAGTCATCGAGCAAGTTGGACAAGAAAAAGAAAGAATACACAGTTACGATTGTTGGAACGACTATGATTCCGTGTGGTCTGTCTTTGGAGGTATTCGATCAAGATCCACCCTCCGCATCAAACGAAGCGGGACAGTCACTCATTTTCGAGATCTCGTATCTCGCACCGTCGAAATGGACAGAAACCGAACTCTCCTTCGTCCTACCCCAATCCTCTCTGACCAAACTCGACGAGAATTTGGATCATCGTTGCCGACTTCTTTTCGGAGATGGACAGACCACAGACTCGTTCTCACTGAACGGAGGGGGGAAGGGAGACGTCTCAGAAGCAGATCTTTTCGTGGGAAAGGAAGGGAACGACGAGACAGGAACAGGATCAGACTCGATGCCATATTTCACTCTATCAAAGTGCCTTGACAATCCCCCAGACATTGAGACAGGTCAGATATCAGTGAATGTCATCGATGAAACGAGGATTGGAGGGTGTGTGGTGGTTGGGAAAGAAACTGGAGCAGCACAGACAATCAGGATATCATCAACTGAATGGAAAGGTGGGAAGATTGTGTGTGAAGTGGAAGGGGGAAGTGTGGGTGGAGGAAGATGGGAAGAAAGGAGGAGGATGATTGTGATCAAAAGAAGTCTATTGATTGTGTCGTCGCTCACGTTCGAACTGCGTGGAACATAGAAACAGATCGTTTCAGTGTTTGTTGTGTCGGACAACGCTGAACTGTCGCTTGCTGAATGCTGGCTGACGACACGTGAAGTGGTGAAGACATCGTTTGTGGAAGTTGGGAGCGCAGGAAGCTTGACAGCGTCAGATGTGTCGTGCTCGGAGGGTCGGTTTGGTGGGAAGGGAAGTGTGGTTGTGTGTGTTGGGAGTGGACGCGTTGAAATGAGGGAAGTTGAGATGACGAGCTGTTGGTTTGAAGGAGGAGGAGTTGTGGTTGGAGGATCGACACGAGGGATCTTGATTGGAAACTCGCTGTTCCGAAACTGTTCTGGTGGATCGTTTGGAAGCCTGATTCATATTTCTGTTCTTGGATGCTCAGCTGAGGTTCAGAATTGTGTTTTCGAGGGGTGTGTGACAAGACTGCGGATGGATGAGATTGCAGATGTCGGAAGGGCTGTGGGAGGAGGGTGTGTTGTGATTGAGATGGGTCATCGAAGAAGTTCGACTCGCTCTGCGCCGCACACCTCAGCTGATCTTTCGATGTCGTCATTTGTGTCCTGTGTTCTGATCAACACAAGCCCTCTCGCATCGTCGCCAGGGAATCTGAATTTCGTTGGAGGAAGTGGATTCTTGATTTTTGTATCAGATACTGGCAATCATGTTGATTTGAGGAAAGTTCGAGTTGTGGACAGTGTGTGCGAGAAGATGGAGGGATGGAGGAAAAGAGGGTTCGAGGGAGGAGTTGTGGTGTGGCGTGGACAGTCGCTGAGATTGGACCGTCGAGAGATGGAAGTGAAGGGAAGCTCAGTTGGATTGGTCAAAGTCTAGGTCTTCATTTATCTCTACCAGAGTGGTCTGTCAGCTATCATTGTGTCAGGAGTGAAAGCGCCTCCTCTTATTGATATTCGTTATTCATTTCAGTTGTTGATTTTCTTGATTTTTCTTGATTTCATTGTGATTTCTTGATTGTGAAAGAAAAGCTATTTTCTATTAGAAATTGAGGGAATCATGAACAAGAAATCATCAGGACGAACTTAAATTGTGATTATAAGTACAAATGAAGGGATAAATAACGGAATAGAAGGAAGAATCAACGACCTGAGTCAGATCGATCCATAACTCGAACAAATTGATAACGCGTAATTTAACAGATGTTGCAGATCAGATTATAAATGAACGTAAGAAAACTGTGAAATCAACACATTTTTGAGAAACATCAATCAAAACTCAATGGCACCAAAAGCTGAAAAGAAAGAAGTCAAGCGTGTTGAAGTCGCCAAGAAGACAGTGAAGACAGGAGACAAGAAATCGCGCTCTCGTTCAGACCGCGCTGGCCTCCAGTTCCCAGTTGGTCGTATCCACCGTCACCTGCACAAGGGCAACTACTGCGAGCGTATCGGATCAGGTGCTCCCATCTACCTGGCAGCTGTGCTGGAATACCTGACAGCCGAGATCCTGGAGCTGGCTGGAAACGCTGCCAAGGAGCACAAGAAGGCAAGAATTGTGCCTCGCCACGTTCTCCTCGCTGTGCGCAACGACGAGGAGCTGAGCAAGCTGCTCGGACACGTGACAATCCCAGCAGGAGGAGTGCTTCCCAACATCCACTCGAGTCTGGTGAAGAAGGGCAAGGGAGATGACGAAGAAACAGCTGAATAAGCGGAATCACTTTGAGTAGTGGTCATGAACTCTACTCGCACTTCATAATCTTTGTAAATCTTCCACGTTTTCGAAAATAGCTGAGTTTTGGATTCTGTCTTTTCACAAAGTTATGGCTGGCTTTTGATGCAATTCTTGAGTGTTTCTAGCAACATCTCCGGAATAGAGTCAGTATGAAGAGGAAAGATATCATTCTCATTCTGGAAATCCTGACTCTGCAAACAAAGGGTCAGATCATACTTTCTTCTGAAGTAAGCATTACTTTTCTTAATTTGCCTTCATCCAATGGCACTCAGCAAATTTATGCTTCTTTCTTCCATCTTGGTGCACATTTCAGCGAGTCTTTCGAGCACCAATCCAAACGAACCAAAACAACTCTCGTCCACAACTCTTCAATCTCTCATTGGTCAATCGAATTCACGCTCGCCTATTCACTTGCAAAGAAGTACATACACCGATCACTCTGTTTTGATCTCAAATATTGAAGCTGTTCTCGAGGGAAACAACAACACAACCTTCTGTCCACATTCAGACCAACCACCCAACTATCACAACGGCAATTCATCACCAGCACAGCACAGTCTGGTTATTATGCAACTTTTCAACACTTCTGTTGTTCTATCGCGCATCCGAATGAATCTCGACGAAGACCCGAGTTCCTTCCATGCCGCCTCTCTTGCTTTGTCGTCGTTCTCTCTTCGAAAATGCCACGTCACTGCTGCCCCAACACTCTCCCCAATTTTGATTCTATCTAACTCAGTCACTTCCCACTCTCTCTCCAACTCAGTCGTGATTGTTGAGACTTCTCTCTTCAATCGAAATTGCGTTGTGCCGTCCTTTGTGCAACTCTCTCCCAACTTCAGTTCCACGTCAATCACCATCTCCAGCAGTCTTATTCATTCTTCCTTTCTCTCGAGCAGAAATGGTCTTGCTTTCGATTTCAACGTGAACTCCACAACACCATCCCTAACTGCAATCACAAGCCAGATTGTGTATCTCTCACTTTCCAACATCACATCACATCCACTCCCCACTCCCTCACCGTTCGCACTCAGCCAGTCGCTCGTCTCGTCCTCGCTGTTATCGTGCTCGAACCATCTGTCAGGATCAGTCACGCGAGACTTCAACTTCGGTGGGAGCCTGCTCGCACAGAACACGTCGTTCACATCCTGCACAGCCGATCCGCCCCCCATCCCCTCCGTCCACGATCCTTCGAAGAACCATTTTGTGGGTCAGAAATACGCCTCTGTCCAGCCATTGTCGTCGGTTTCGACAGGATCGATTGGATTTGTGAAGTGCACTTTCAACAACTTCGAGAGCACGACCACAGGTTACTTCACGTCGATCGGAATCGACGCGAAAACCATCAGCTGCCCTTTCGTGATATCCGAATGCAATTTCGTGAATTTCACATCTTCTGGCGATCCCAACGCCCGCGGAGCCGTCACGCTCCAATGTTCGTCTGGAATCTCAACTCAATTTCTCATGGAAAAGACGAAGTTCGAAAACTGCACTGTAACTGGCGCAGAATCCCACGCGGGTGCTCTCAGAAGCGATGGTTACCAATCAATCACCATTTCCAGCAGCAATTTCACATCTTGCTCAACCGGACAGTACGCTGGAGGCATGCATCTCTCCGCCGTCAAAAATCTTGCCCAAATCACAAACTGTCGGTTTATTGGTTGTTCAGCTGGAACATGGGGTGGCGCGCTTCGTGTGTGTCATGATTCTTCGTATGCACTGTCGAACACCCTCTTTGAGACGTGTCATGTCGGCAAAAATGGAGGAGCGATTGATTGCTCAGATGGGATCTCGACGGTCTCTATTGTCCTCTGCCGTTTCACAGCATGCACGAGTGGCAGTGGAGCAGGTGCATTGAGTCTCTACGCCTCCAAAAGTGCCAACATTGCGCAACTCTTCACAATCGACCTCGACAACTGCACGTTTGACTCGTGCACGACTGTTTCAGAAGGGGGAGCAGTCAAAGTCCACGACAGCACAAACACACAAAGCACCAAGTGCACGTTAACGAATGTCGTTTTCATCAAGTGTGAAAGTGAAATTGATGGAAGCGCAGTGTTTGTCAATCTCTGCAATTCGCTGTTTATGAAAGATTGTGTTGTGCAGGAATGTTACACAACGAAAGTTGGTGCTGTTCGAATCTTCACAACCGTCTCCACCACAATCCAATCGACTCTCTTTACAAACTGCTCTGCTGGACCGGATTATGGCGGTTCTGCTTTCGGCCTGACGAATTCACCAGCTCTCACCATCACCAACTCGAACTTCACCAAAATGCGATCGGAGAGGCTTGGGGAGCGATCAGACTTTTGAATGTCGAAACCATCAAATTGGAGGACTGTCGATTTGAGGATTGTGTGGCGGAGAAGGAGGGAGGGGCTTGCGGGATCTTCTTTGAAGAGCTCGTCCCCACAAGAACCATCACCCTCACCAGAGTCACCATTCTGGACTGCCATTCGACGTTTTCTCACACGGGAGGGATCTATTTCAGTTTGGCTGGTAAAGTCGTTGTCTCCGCGTGTGTTGTGCAATCGTCGTCTTGTGCGGTGTATGGAGGAGGATTGCGAGTGCAAAACTCTTACTCTTTGTCGCTCTCAGACTCAAACTTCTCCTCGAATGAGGCAGGATCGAGTGGTGGTTCCGTGGACACACACCAAATCACTTCCATCGAAATCAAAAACTGCTCGTTCTCAGACTCCTCTGCCATCACATCTGGAGGCGCTCTTGTTCTCTCACGACCCTTGACAGCAACAGTGTCAAACTGCACATTCTCGACCTGCCGCTCCCGAAGCGGAGGAGCCATCGACCTCAATCGTCCCTCAACCAGCGTCACTCTCTCCCGCATTGTGATGAAGAAGTGTGGTGCTGACTATGCTGGGGGAGGGCTGTATTTCAACTTATCTGACACAGCGAAAGCCACATTGTCTGTGTCAGATGTGGATTTTGGGAAGAAGGGCGAGGGAGAGGAGAACACATGTGGCGAACTTGGTGCAGATGTGTTTCTTCTCTTCACGAGCTCAGTCGACACCTCAACCATTTTTACTTGGAGCACGCTTCTGTTCTCGTCGTCACCAGCCGATGGAATTGCGTTCACTCGCGACGAGCGTCTGTCAGCTGCGTTTGGAGTGAACGAGACGGAAGTTGTTCTGCACCACTCGATTCTGGCAGAAGTGCATCCGTTCGACGATGAAACGATGTTTGTGGATGGGCAGAACGGACTGGACGAAAGTAAGTGTGGCCTGTCGACGATTCCGTGTGCCACACTGCCACGTGGAATGGAGGGAGTGTCAGACGAGGGAAAGATCGCCGTCCGAACCGAAGCAGAGATCACCGAGTTGATGACACTTGACAAGTCGGTGTGGGAGTCGACGGGAGGAGACAGGGCGAGAGTCGTGCTGGCCGAGGCAGGATCAGTCTCCGTCGAATCTCACTCGCTCTCTCTCGTCGGTCTGGCCTTCTCTGCTCAGCCGTCGTCGTCAACGAGAGCTCGATCAGTCGTCACACTCCAATCAGGTGCACTCACAGTCCAATCGTGCACATTCGAGGGAATCCACAGTTCGTCTTCTGGCAGCTGCATCAAAGCAATGCTCGACTCGACTGATTCACTCACAATCACAGAAACAGACTTCACCTCGTGCACATCGACAGCGGATGGAGGAGCACTGCACGTGACTGTCGATGGAGGAACTTTCTCGACATCAGGAACAATCACGTTTGAAGGATGCTCAGCGCTTGGAAATGGAAAATACCTTTCTCTCTCGAGCTCAGATCTGGTGTCACTTCTGAAAGTCGGAACTCTGGACTCGATCAAGCCATCACTTCCCGAAAACAACGCACTCTTCACCTCAACACAGAAGGAACGATACTTTGGATATCAATCTACCACTTCGAAGGGGTCTCTCCTGCACTACTGGTACCCTCGAACGAGCAATGTCTTCCGAGTGAATTCTGAGGGAGACGAGCACCCACTGTGTGGAATCGCCAGCCTTCCATGTGCCTCACTCGAGTATGCACACGACTCTCTTGCTCAATCTGAGTCAGAGCTCATTTTAACCTCAGACATCCAACTGCCTTCTCAACTCGATGCAAAGTTCTCGACTGAAACCATCAAGTGTGAAGAATCTCTCAAAAAATCTCTCACGATCAACTCCACTGGCTTTGTGACAGTTGGTCCATCGTCTCGAAAGAACGTGGATTTCACTCTGACTTTCTCATCAGTTTCGTTTCTATTCGACACGACGCCGCGATCATTACCATTCTTCCGTGTTTCGGGTGGTACTCTTGTCTTCACAGCGTGCACCTTCGGAACCTCAACCGCAACCACCGCCCTTCCAAACATACTCGTTCAAGTGGACGGAGGAACGTTAACCATGACAGGTTCTACAATCCAAAACATGAGCTCGTCCTCTCCTCTCCTTTCTCTGACAGGAGGACAGACAACCCTCACCACACTCGATACGAAGTCAATTGCCCTCACTTCAACGACACTCATTTCTCTCAACGGCGCCGACCTTGCACTGGCATCTTCCGCCTTCAACATGATCACAAACACACTCGGAAATGGAAGCATTCTTTCTGCAACAGTTCCTTCTGGAAACACCGTGAACATCGAAGATGGATCTGCCACAAGTTGCTCGACGACAGGAAATGGAGGAGCGATCTTCGTGCGGCTGTCAGGAAACGGCAAGTTTGAGATGAAAGGCATGTCAGGAATGAGTTTTTTGAACTGTCAATCACATTCCGACTCTCAGTCGATTCAAGGGTCGACAGGAAATGGGAATTGTGTCTTCCTTGGGCTCGATGGGGATGCCGTCAATTTCTCTTTCGGGAAAGTTCGATTCCCATCGTCTGTCAGTCCAGAAGATCCAGCTCCATTCCTTTTCGTGGAATCGGATGACCTGACAACATCCATCACCACCACCCGCTTCAACTTCCTCCTTCCCTTCGCATTCGATGAAGCAGACTACGTGAAATACCACGGAATGGTCACATCGGAATACACAATTCATCAATCACTTGTGCCGTATCTCTCCAAACTCACGGAAGCTTACCTCTCGACAGCAGGAGATGATGCCGTCAAATGTGGAGACAAAATTCTACCATGCGAATCCCTGTCGAAAGCACTCGCATGGTTAATCGCTGATCACCCAGACACTGAATCCCTCCCTCACTATCAGGTTCTGTTGATGAACCATGGAATCCACAACACAACCATCGACATGGAAGAGTACATCCTTTCAGTCACCACGAATAAGACGTTGGGGACACAGGATCTGACAACCACAGGATCGTCGTTCATTTTGGGTGACGGGGCAACTGAGGACACCTCGCTATCGCTGAGCAACATGCATTTGAAATGGACAGGAGCAGCAGGAACATTCTTGGATCAATCTAACGGAACAGTCCTTCTCAGTGCTTGCTCGATCGTGATTGATGATGCAACCGCTCTCTTCTCGTCAAGTGCACTGATTGTGAAAGGTGGCATACTCACTCTTTCCGAACTCACTCTGGACTGTAATACGCTGTCAACCTCGCCTCTGCTGGAGATGTCTGGAGGAGCAGCAGGAATCAGTGCTCTTCACATTTCCAAAGCAAAGCTGGCCCCTTCACTCTTCACAGGAAGCGGAGACCTCACAATCCAATCATCGTCATTCTCGTCTCTCTCCAGCTCGACCTCAAGCTCAATCCTCTTCACACTCAGCACCTCATCACACAAGCTCCACATCGGATCGACAGGAACACCAGTCGAGTTCACCTCGTGTTCATCTTCGACGAATGGAGGTGCTCTGAACGTCGCAATCACCTCTGGTGATCTGACGATCACTGAAACAACATTCAAGAAGTGTTCGTCATCGCGAACTGGAGGAGCTGTGAGCGTTGTTCTTTCGGGGACAGCAACACTTCGCATTTCACAAGCATCGTTCTCGGGATGCCGGGCAGGAGGAGATGGAGGAGCACTGCACGTGACATGTTCGTCGTCGATGGACCCTTCAGCTGTGACGATGGATGCCGACTTCGAAGATTGTTCGAGTGGATCTGAGAAGGGGAACTGGATGCTTCTTTCTGGTTATGATTTGCAGACACTGATCTCAGCATCAACGTGGTCGATTAGGCCAACACTTCCATTGTCGTACTCATCTGGATCTGCGCTATTGGATCTGTGGGGGATGGACAAAGCAGAAGGGACGCCGTCAGGATACGAAGAAGTGAGTCTGTGGGTGTATCTTGTGGAATACTCATGGTCGGTGGTGTGGGTGGGGTCGGATGGACGGGATGTGGTTGGGTGTGGGCGAGAAGGATGGAAGTGCCTGACGATTTGGAAAGGAGCAAGCCAGCTGTTGGGGACGACAGCGGAACAGATCGTTGTCGCGTCGTCAACTGATCTTGATCGGGTTGTTTTGTTTGACTCGCAGGATATTGAAATTTGTGGACAGAATCCGCGACAACTCGTGAGGATCTCCTCAGAAGGAGGAATTGCAGTTTCGTCACATGATGTGACACTTCGGTGTCTGGATGTGGATGGAGGAGACACTGTTCGTTCATCGATGTTGGTGAAGGTGTCGGGGAGTGGGTCTGTTTCGGTGATTGACATCAAGATTTCGAGGATGTCGTTCTCGTTGTGCTCGCTGCTGTCGTGTTCATCAGGAAAAGTGTTGATTTCATCAAGTTCATTTGAAGGACTGAAGCGATCGTCTGGAAATGGAGTGATTATTGATTCGAATGAAGTGTTGTCAAACTGGATCTTGATTGAGAACTCAATGCTGTCGTCGATTGAAGCTCGTTCGGGAAGTGGATCAGTGTGCAGTGGGTCGTATGGGGATGGGAAGAAGATTGAGATTTGTGGGACAGAGATTGTGTCGTGTTCGTCGAGTGGAGATGGAGGAGCTGTGGGCGTTGTTCTTTCGGGGACAGCCACACTTCGCATTTCACAAGCATCGTTCTCGGCATGCCGAGCGGGAGGACGTGGTGGTGCCGTCTTTGCTGATTTCACTGACATTTCGTCCGCACAGCAATACGCGCTTCTTCAACTGACATTCGGTGTTGGAGTGGAGGCGAACGCAGCTGGAGTCGGGAAGAAAGGAAATGATGTCTTTGTAGTTGGATCAAACTTCGACAGAATGATTCTGCCTTCACGGTGGCTGGGATCGTTCGAGAAGGCAGAAGCAGAAGATCTGTTTGGGAAGGACGGCGAGAAAGAAGCGGAATCGCTGCTGAGGTTCCTGTTGTTGCAGGAAGTATGGGTGGGGAGGGGCGGAAACGACGAGACGGGAACAGGATCAGATTCGATGCCGTTTCTGTCGTTGGGGAAAGGACTGACGAGAATTGTGGAGAGAGGGGAGGAGCTGAACACAGTGAGTGTGTTGGAGGAAGCGAGGATTGGAGGGTGTGTGGTGGTTGGGAAAGAAACAGGAACAGCACAGACAATCAGGATCTCATCAAGTGAGTCGAAAAGAGGAAAGATTGTGTGTGAAGTGGAAGTGGGAAGTGTGGTTCAAGGAAGATGGGAAGAAAGGAGGAGGATGATTGTGATCAGAAGAAGTCTGGTGATTGTGTCGTCGCTCACGTTCGAACTGCGTGGAACATCAAAACAGATCGTTTCCGTGTTTGTTGTGTCGGACAACGCTGAACTGTCGCTTGCGGATTGCTGGCTGACGACACGTGAAGTGGTGAAGACATCGTTTGTGGAAGTTGGGAGCGCCGGAAGCTTGACAGTGTCTGATGTGTCGTGCTCGGAAGGTCGGTTTGGTGGGAAGGGAAGTGTGGTTGTGTGTGTCGGGAGTGGACGCGTTGAGATGAGGGAAGTTGAGATGACGAGCTGTTCGTTTGAAGGAGGAGGAGTTGTGGTTGGAGGATCGACACGAGGGATCTCCATTGTGGACTCGCTGTTCCGAAACTGTTCTGGTGGATCGTTTGGAAGTCTGATTCGTATTTCTGTTTTGGGATGCTCAGCGGAAGTTCAGAATTGCGTGTTTGAGGGATATGTGACAAGACTGCGGATGGACGAGATTGCCGATGTCGGAAGGGCTGTGGGAGGAGGGTGTGTTGTGATTGAGTTGGGTCATCGAAGAAGTTCGACTCGCTCTGCGCCACACACCTCAGCTGATCTTTCGATGTCATCGTTTGTGTCTTGTGTTCTGATCAACACAAACCCTCACACATCGTCGCCTGGGACTCTGGACTTTGTTGGAGGAAGTGGATTCTTGATTTTTGTGTCAGATTCTGGCGATCATGTTGATCTGAGCAAAGTTCGAGTTGTGGACAGTGTGTGCGAGAAGATGGAGGGATGGGGGAAAAGAGGGTTCGAGGGAGGAGTTGTGGTGTGGCGTGGACAGTCGCTGAGATTGGACCGTCGAGAGATGGACGTGAAGGGAAGCTCGTTCGGTTTGGTCAAGATTTAGCATGAACTCACTCATACTCGTTTTCGTTGTTTTCTTTTCTGTTCATCTTCATTACGCTCGAGCTTATACAAAATCACTTCATCGAAATTGTCTGTTTCGATTCCTGTCGACTTCAATCAGGGATTTATTTCTGGAATCATACCAGAAATTGTCAGGAAGAGCCGTACAAGGGAGGAATTGTAGCATTGTTTTCGACTATTCTCTATCGAAGTCCTGTGATTACTAGCAGACCATAGTGCATCCCATTCACACCTATTATGATTCAATTCTCTATTTTCTCCCTAAATTTGTGGTTGAAATGTCCTAATCATGAGCAAATGGACTTTTTGAATGGTTCGTGGATCGCAATATCCAGTGAGAAAGAATGGAAGAAAAGACTTGAGGTGAATGTAAAAACAGAATAGTTTGAAAATATGGCTTCATTTCTTTCGGGTGACGAAGAAGAGTCCGACACACGCGACAAGAGCGAGAGGAATGACAACTTTCTTGATCGGCAACACTCGGCTAATAACAGCCACCCGACTTGGAGGTTTGTTGATTTTGAGGTTCTTATCTTGTCTTCCCCAATAATATTGCTCCTTCTCTTCTGTTTTAACCTTCGGGAACTCGATCGCTCGAACTGGGCAATAATTGAAGCACCGGCCGCATCCATAACACATATCAGCGTCCCAAACTGGAATCTTCACAGCTGCTCCTTCTTCTGGTTTTGCGAGGGCGTTGTATGGGCAGACGGTCACACACTTGTAACACTTGATGCATTTCTCCGAATCGATCTTGATTGTGCCAGATGATGTGCCAGGTTTCATATTCGCTGGACGAGGAGTTTTTTCCAACATTTTGTGCATGGGTGGCAGTGCTCCACCGTTGAGCCGAGAGACGAGATCCTTCCCAAAGTCGTCGACCTTCTTCAATGCGGAGTCTCTAACACCGTCAATAGATCCACGAGGTGGGAGAAGTGGAAGATAATTTTCCGGGTCGTGTTGTGCAATAGATCCAAGATATTTCGCATCCGCATTTCGTTGATGGAGGTATGTCGCCAAGAACGAAGTGGTGTTTAATGGAAAACTACCAAAGCTCGAAAATGAGAAGTAGAATTTCATGGATGCAAAGAGTGCCGTCGGTGTGGCCTGCTCCGTGAGAAGTTTGGCTGCTCCATCCGCGATCGTTCCATACGAGACATACGACCCTATTCCGACTACATCGGCATCACGGAGGCTATCATGATATTTTGACAGAAGTGGGGTCACTTCTTTTTCGCCTGCAGCCATGTATTGTTTGAGAATGGCAAAGCCATCGTGAAGAGTAACAGTGTGGTTGGCGCTTTCGAGGTGCTTCTGAAAGGTTGTGGCCATTGATTTGGTGGAACCAGTATTTGAGAAATAGAGTATGACAATTTTCATGTGAATGGGGAGGCGTGCTGGTGAGTTCGGGTGAGAAGTATTTGAATGGGGGTCCGATCAACTGTCAGTTCGAAAAAAAAATCAAAAGATCTTTCCGATTCTTCCAAAGGTGATTCCACTTCATCATCAGTTTATTCGGCATTCATGAAGTGGAGTCCACTCCAACATACTTTGTACGTGAGTTCAAGACCAGCTTTGATCTCGCACGTCATGATGGTGAAGTAAGGATTCGTCTTTGATGATGATCAAGAAATAAAAGCTGTTCAATATTTGAGAGCACTCCAACCTCCACCAGTCCAATGCTATGCATACCTCCAGGAATGCTCGTTCAAGCCCGAGTCTGATCGCTTCAGCACTTTATTGGATTGTATAGATCTCCTTTTGACGACCCATTCACCGGCTCTTGTGAAAGCTGGCTATGGACTGGCTGTATTGTGGAGGTTATCCCTTTTTGATGAGAAAAACGAGAAGTGTTTCTGAGATCGTTCAAAAGTCGACATTGGGGAAGGTATGCTGGTCACAATGTATCGTTCTGGGATTGGTGAAATAGTTTGGAGAATATTCAGAGGACCATGAGATATTGAAAGGCAGTCACATTGAGAACAACGGAGCCAGAAGAGAAATTGATTTCTGGTCTATTGGAGGCGTTCGTTGTTGTTCTGTTTGTCTCATTCAACAATCTGAGCAAAATCAATGTTGATTGGTGAGTTCGTCGAAATGGTAGAAGAGTGAAATGACAAAGAAAACTATTATTCTTGTTCAGATGAAACTGGCTTCGGCTTCATCACATTCGATCCCAGCATTTTTGTGATGGAGTGACAAAATAGAACTATGCAGGTACCAAGTGATACACTCTTGTCGAGTTTCATCATCTGTTCGAGTGTGTCTTCGAAGCCTTCTGAGAACAGTGATTGCAAGATCCGTTTCACATTTCGAGTCACTTCTGGGCCTTCATCCTTCCAACTTTCTAGCGAACTGTTGATGAGAACCAGAATGTTCCAGACACCAACATCGTTATTGGCGTACGAGAGACAACTGTGCAATGCCAACGCAATCGGTGACGCTAGAACAAATTCCAATGTTGGACGATGAAATTGGCATATTCGAAGGAGCTGACCCAACAGATACGTGAAGGAGAAGAGTAACTCTCCATTGAGGATATACCGATTTGAGATCAGAAATGTCACAAATTTAGACGATGGGAGCACGACCTTTTGAAAGATCATTTCACGAAGACTGTACGTTGCAGTTGGAGTAGTGAAGCCAAGGTCCTTGAGATTGCTTGGATAGGTCAGGAGGGGATAACGGCTGATGAATCGAAGTAGATCTTTGAATATCTCTTCGTTTCCTGAGATGGGCAGTGTGTGAGGTCGAACAGTCGCTACCAGCTTGGTTACGACATCTGACTCCACGAGACGATATCGCAGTCCCAGATACGAATAGTCTGTGGTTTCCATGAGAAATAACAACGTTGCTTTAACCACATTCGAGTGATGAGATAATATCAGAGTGGAAACGCTCTCAATAAAGTCGGAAAATGGTCCGTGTGAAGAGTCTATGAGGGTAGTGGCGAGTCGATCTCTCAGTTCGTTCCTCCATTTCGGTGGGAGGCTTTTCAAAAATGAGACAGCTCTGTCTTGAAGTGCTTTGTCAAAAGGATATTCAGTTTTGACGAGGGCAACAAGCGAATTGAAAATTGTCATTTCGTCCTGGAATGACAATTTTGTGTTGAGAGTGAAATGAAGGAAAGGTTCACGTTCTGGATCGACTGTCGGATGATCTACATATTTGCGAGGATTTTGAACTTGAGATTGTCCTCGAAACATCCGGGGAGAGATGGACATTCGATTATGAAGACGATCGACCCATTCCCCTATGGAGACACAACACAATTCACAACGAACAATCAGAGAAAGCGGACAGGATTTTCCGTCTCACATGGATCGAGACAAAGTCTGAGTGAGAGATTTCGAGATCAACCTCAGCTCTCGTCAACTGATTTCAATTCAAAGAATGGGTGCGATCCGTCATCTCATATATTCTTCTTTCCCCACAGAGACAACTCCCCTCACCATATCGGTATATTACCACATCTTATGGCTACTCAATCTGAAAACAACACTCATTTCATCGAAATCAACCCTCAACCACCACAAAAGACTCAGCAACAATCTCGCGCAGAGCTCTTCCTGTCCAGGATTGCTCGACTTCTCGCCTCGGAACTCAACACTTTATTTGAATCTCAGAGTTCCAAACAAAACCCTGAAGTTTCGCAGCCAGATTCGCGGAAGACATCAGCGGAATCAATTTTTTCGTTTCTGGTCAACTGTGCGACCATTGCACAACTAACTGAAGCGGAACTTCTATACACCACATGCCTCGTCGAGATGTTGATTACTGCCCAGCTAAACTCGGATTCTCCATCAACTGACCTCATCATACGAAACAATTTGGGCACACTCCTGCTGTGCTCTGTCATAATCACTACAAAAATGCTCCGAGATTCTCCTTATACAAACAAGGAATGGGCAAGGCATTTTGGCGTCCCGCTCGCGGATCTGAACAAGTCCGAAAGAATTTTCCTGTCCAGACACAATTTTCAAGTTTCGGTACCAGAGTCAGCCATCATGACTATGCTCCATGCAATTGGTTTCTGAATCTTTCTTTCTGAGGGTAGTTGTCCATGAACCAGAGATTTTCGACTGCAAGCACACAACGCACCGATCTCACGTCCCCGAACGTGTTTGAACAATTGTGTGAATTACTTTTTACTCTTTATTATCAATGTTATGGTTCTGCCCTTGAGCTTCACTATATTAACCAACACGACTTCACATTGGTCAGGGGTTTTGGAGATTGGATCAAACCGGTCAGATCCAGTCATCGACATCTCTATTTTCGGATCATACAATTGGTGATCTCAACTTATAGATGTTTTTAGGAAAAAAGAAGAAAAGTAGTATTTTTGATTTACAAGAAGTGGTCGCTCACTAAATTTGGTGCGAAATGATGAGCTGGTTATCGCACAAAAGTCTGCCAAAAGTTGCCCAAAAGTCTTTTCTCGAAATGTTTCCATCATTCTTCCTTTATGTGTCACATACATGACAGTCCCGATCTCATACAATGAATTGGACGGAGTCCACATGATTGGTGGAGATTTTTTGATCTCCTGTGTTGATATTCAGTCCTGTTTCGAGGTTTAACAGATCAGCCAAAATCAACCACAAACAATCTGAATAATCACACAATCGGATGTTATAGCTTGTTTTAGCTCGTCTCCTTCTCTTGTTATAGCCATTTCGTGTCAAACACTGGACAAATTGACATTTACTTTTCGATCATCCTCTATCTGCTGTACCCTTCATAAAAGACACTTTTCATAATCCACGTCATCACATACCAAATCCCTCAGATTCTTACTGCCATTTTAACGACATCATAGATGAAGTTGAAAGATCATGTCCAGTTCGCTTTTTTCCATCTTTTTCTCCAATGGATGCATTTATCTCTGTTTTTTCACACAGAATTTGCTGTTTACGGTCGTTAACAGTCTTTGTCAATCTTTGGACCGGTTTTATCACAAAAAAGTGTGAAAACGTGTCCATAACAAAATGCCGCAGTTTCGAGCGTGATCACACTCCAAATCCAGTATTTGACCTTTCATCTGTCTATAGAAAAGCTGAACTTGAATTAGACAGAAATTGATTTCTTTGGACTAATATTAGTGTTTGGCACAAAAATGATCTGGAGACCGGAAGGTCTGACATTGGTTTTCTGTTTCATTTATTTCTGCAAATAAGGATGACAACGTCTGAGAAATCAATGATGTAGAGATAAGAATCAGAGGAAACACTGAAAGATAGTGATGGGCGAATGGACGGAATGAACAGTGAAAAAGTGTTGAACTGTTTGTAAGTTTAGAGAAGCGAGATTGAATTCAGGGTGGTGATTTGTTGAACACAGTGTGGACCTGGGAGAGGGAAGAGATAGAAGATGAGCATGAAGTTTGTGAATCAATGAATAAGAAAAGGAAAAGCGGTCGAGAAGTTAGAAAATATCTTGCCCTGGTTGTAGAGAATTAATCCAACACAATACATATTGGTTCTGGGAAGGACCAATATCAACGGATATCCTCTTCGGGACCTGGGCGTGGAACACGATAAAATGAGCCATTGCCTGACACACTCTAAGATTGATCGGAAACAATGGGCACGATCAAATTAAAAATCGGAAATACGAAGTAATTTTCCTCCAGAAGAACGGACTCAGTTTGTGGTACTCAAGCTTTTGCCAAAGGGTCGTTATTCTACATCAGACTCTCGGTCCCACATCACTTATATCAAACAAAGGGTGAGCTCTTTTTCATTCCAGCCTTTCCCTGATTCTACTCGTCAGCCAAAAGGGTTCATGATATTCGCCATTTTTGTCCAGTGTTTTTCTTGCCTCCCCTTTCTCGAGGAAGTTTTTATTCACCACTCAAATTCGATCGAAAACCAAACAGTTTTCATCATCCCACATAATGCATATCAAACCAATTCAGTGACCTTTTTCTCACAATTATGTGTCATCTCATCAGCGTCATCTATACCAGTCTCTCTTTACGAGGGAATGATGCACAGCGATGCCCTCATCAAATCGACCAACTCCACCGTGTCGATTTCATTGCTTGCCTTCTGCCCATCCACCTGCCAATCACTTCAATTATTCGAGAACACGAATTGTTCAATGCACAACTGTTCTTTCCTTGTCTCTTCCCATCGCAGCCCAATTCTCTGTCATCACTCTCAAATTGCACTTCACGCATGCTCTTTCCCAACCTCCCCTTCCACCCCTTTTTCAATATGCACCCTTGTTCGTACAGATGGACCAAACTCGCATATATTCTTCCACAATGCATTCTTCGCAGATCTGTCCCTCGTCGATTCTGAACCATTCTTTGCAGAATTCTCGTCTCAGAACGTCTCAATATCTCAAGTCCATCTCCAAAACATCTCCATTGGAACACCCAACAACGTGCGAAAGGTAAACTCGCACGCGAACACCAGCATTTCACACAGCTCGTTCCACACCTCAACGGAAGTTCTCTCCAACGGCATCATCCGCGGAATCTGTCCCTCAACATCATTATTCGTGGTCAACACAACATTCAAGTTCACCACATCCGGAACAGAGGCTCAGGCAAACCTCGAACCACAAAACCAGGTGAACACCACAGGCGACGCATCTTTCCAGTCTTCCTCGTGGACTGACACATCATCAGAAGAGCGTGGAGGTGCGATCTGTGCCGACAGTGTCGGAAGCCTTTCTGTATCCAATTGCGAGTTCACCAGATGCTCAGCGAAGTCAAAGGACTCCTATCACTCAGGCGGTGCGATTTTTTTCAACGGGTCTGAAATTTATGCTTTCACGGTCGAATCTTCGCTGTTTTATGAATGTCATGGAGAGAGATATGGAGGATCTATGGTCGTAGGCAATTCGTCGGCTTTCTCGCTGAAATCGTCGAATTTCTCGTTCTCCACAAGCAATTACACAGTCCCCACCGTTCATCTTATTATCTCTCCCTCTGGTTCCCTTCTCTCACAGCTGCGATTCGAGCATGCTCGCATTGTTCAGGAAGATGAATCTACGGACTATCCCCAGTGCAGTGGTGCGATCGATTTGGATGGTGTCACTGGAACTTTCTATCAATCCAACCTCCTCTTTCACAACAATTCTGTTAAACGAGGCGGCGCGGTTTTACTCAGTCGAATCTCTGTTGGAACCATCGTGACTTGGTTCAGTTGCCTCTTCGTTGACAACACAGCTCTCGACACAGCTCCAGATGAGAACACGATGGAAGAGATGTCGTTTGGAAACGATATTTTTGTCTATTTTCCGGATGAAGAGTGGAACAAGACACTCGCTCGCGAAGACGCATTCATCAACACGTATTCAACATCACAAAACCCTAAAATCGTCATGCGGGGTTCTGCAGGAACCTTACAATCTTTGATCTCCCTTTTTCCGAATCAGACTGATCTCGGAACTCGTCTCCCATCCCCACAACTCTCCATCGACGTCATCTCGGCTGCAGACACACCCAACTGTGGTATTCCCCTTATGGAGCCTTGTGCATCTCTTTCTTTCGTCGTCACCAGTCGTGTCGGGATTGCTGATGCAGAAATCTCAATCGAAGATGGAGAATACACCGAATTGGTTTCATTCGAAGTGAAAACAGGAAAAGTGAACGTGAAGGGATCGAATCGAGAATCTGTCGTCCTGAAGAGTCCAGACATCGCAAATTGGATCCAAATCGCTGAAGACGCAGAGTTCAGTCTCACATCACTCACCATCAATCTCTGTTGTCACTCCCAAGACACCAGCAGCCTCGTCATCTCAAACGGGACACTTCTCTTCTCGGACATTGCGTTCACTTGCGAATTATACAAATCAGCACGAAATGGAGTGATTTTCAATATTCTTGATGGCGCGACAACAATCCTCAACTCTCGCTTCGAAACGACCAAATATCGACGATTTGGAGCATTTGCGAAAATCAATTCTCAAGCCAGCCTCATATTTGAGAACACCAACATGTCTAAATTTGACTTGGACAGAGATTTCTTGATCGTCGAAGGAAACATCACCGTCAAAGACTGTTCGTTCACCAAAATTGCACCTGCATACTCAGATGACCAGTTTATGTGTGCATCAGCGTTGAATGGACAAATCGTTGTCGCAACATCCATTTTTGATGCACTCGGCTCTTCCAAAGATGGAGGAGCGATGGGCGTCGTGTTGTCCTCAGACACATCTCTCTCTGTGACAGACACATCATTTCGCGACTGCTGGTCATATGGATATGGGGGAGGGTTGGACATCAAAATCACTGAAAGTGGAAAATTGAAGTTGGACAATGTCACATTCTACGAATGTAGGGCAAATGTCAACGGAGGAGGCTTCAAGCTGGACTTCTCGGAGATGGATTCAGTCTCGGAAATCGAACTCATAGATCTCGATTTCTTCTATATGCGAGACAATTACTTTTTTCTTGTCGACTACAACCTCCAAACGAGAGTGAATGCAGCGCCTTTTATCACTTTCAAACCAACCATCACTCCCAATTATCTCGTCTCCGAGAATGAGAGAAGGATATTCACTGGAGCTGAACCATACGGGATACATGGATCGCTTCTGTTCTTCTGGTATCCTCACACATCGTCATCTGGAGCTGTGCATGTCCACAAAGATGGAGAGGATCATAGGTTGTGTGGACTAATTGAGCTTCCCTGCTCTCATCTCTCCTCGTCGTTCAGGAAAGGTTACTCGACATCGACCGTGATCGACTCTGATCTCGTCTTCAACGAAAATATCAACGATATCACCTCATCCCATTCAATCACATCCACACTCGAATATACAATCACAGTCGACAATTACGCCATCTTCTCCGTGTCTTCAGGAACCCTCTCCATCCAGTCCTGTTCATTCGTGTCGACTGATTACCAACGAACTTCCTCGTTCCTCACGCTTTCGGGAAGTGGATCAGCAACACTGACGTCGTGTTCGTTCTCGATGTTTCGCTCGACCTCAGCCGGGTCGGTTGTGTCAGGGACACTCAGCTCAAGTTGCTCGCTGATTCTTGATGGATGCACATTCACATCTTGTGTATCGAATAAGAAGGGAGGAGTGATTGCAGTATCACTGGAAGGATCAGGTAAAATTGAGATGAAGAACACGAACGCGTTCTCGTCGTGTTGGAGTGAGACAGGAGAAGGGAACTGGATGTCAATCACTTCAGTAGATCTGGAGTCATTCATGTCAACTGGCGCTCTCACATCGATTCGACCGAACTCGACGAACAGTGCTCTGTTTGGAATTGAGGAGAAGAGGAGATATTTCGGAGTTGACACATACAGGATTGAAGGATCACTTCTGTTCTTCTGGTATCCTCACACATCATCGTCTGGAGCTGTGCATGTCCACAAAGATGGAGAGGACCATAAGTTGTGTGGACGAATTGAGCTTCCCTGCTCTCATCTCTCCTCGTCGTTCTCGAAATATTACTCGACATCGACCGTGATCGACTCTGATCTCGAATTCAACGAGGTGATCTCCGACATAGACTCACCACAAGCTCTATCATCGACACCCGAATATACAATCACAGTCGAAAAGTACGCAATCTTCTCCGTGTCTTCAGGAACCCTCTCCATCCTGACCTGTTCATTCGTGTCCACAGGAATCCAACGAACATCATCGTTTGTTACGATTTCGGGAAGTGGATATGCGACACTGACGTCGTGTTCGTTCTCGTCGTTCCACTCGACCTCAGCCGGGTCGGTTGTGTCAGGGACATTCAGCTCAAGTTACTCGCTCGTTGTTGATCGATGCACGTTCACATCATGTTCCACGACAGAAAATGGAGGAGCGCTAAACATCAGAATGTCTGACGACTCATCACTCAGTGTGTCAAGGTCATCTTTTGAGAACTGCCGTGCAGATGGATTTGGAGGAGCCCTGTTCATCGATCTGATGGACCTATACTCCTCTTATTCTCATCTTTCTTTCTCTGATGTCTCGTTCGGATCTTCATCAAGTAACAGTGCGGGGGAATACGGCCAAAATGTCTTTTTCGCCTTCAACTCCTACGACATCGATTACTTCCGCTCCGCTATTCGTCCCCTCATCCCTTCCTATCCATCAGATGGAGATGTCTTCAGTTACACGGAGTGGAGACTCGTCGAGTACGGGACAAGATATAGTTCATACATCTCATATCACGGATCTGTCCTCGCTCTCCTTCATCCAATCGACTCGACCGTCTACGTCAGCGATGATAATGGAAACGACCATCATGACTGTGGGGCTCGTTTCTTACCATGTAAAAATCTTGATTTCGCTTTTGACAGCGCAGATAGGGCGCAGACAAACCAACCAATCATTCTCCTTCAATCAGATCTCACACTCGATAGCTATTCAGCCATCACTTCGTGTGACGTTGTCGTGACGTCTGAGAATCAACACACGCTCTTCTGTGGATCAAGTGCTCAAATCAATGTCTATTTACAAGCAACACTAACCTTCAGAGAAATCACACTTCAAATCAATTCAGTTCTCAACTCCATCTTATTCAACAACGACAACGGCTCCATCTTCATCGAACCATCTGCAACCATCTCCCACGATGGAACGTCCTTCACTCCCACCCACTTGTCATACCCACTGATGTCCGTTCAGCGAGGATCCCTCTCTCTCCAAGGCACAGCATCATCACCTCATGTTCTCTCGTTCTTCACCAACTACGCCTCTTCTACCTGCTGTCTGATCCATGCCAACCCAGCCGCGTCAAGCGATGTGTCATTGTTTCTCTCGTACTGCCACTTTACCGACTGCCGAATGATGGATGGAGCGGTCATTATGTTTTCGGGAAGGTCGGGTGGCGAAGTGCGGTTGACCAACTGCTACTTCAGTCGCAACGAGGGATATAACACGAATGATATCGTTGCTGAAGCTTCTTGGGCATCACTCATCAACTCTTCTTCCATTGTGAGCTGTTTCTCTGACAGCAACTTGGATCATCTCGTAGTGGGTTATGTGTCGGATAACGATCTTCTCCCTTTTTCAGTTCTCGGAGTAAACACTGTGACCAATGACGACGCTGTTTGTCAAATGCCTTCCATCGCATGCTCCTCCGTTCAAGCAGCACTCTCTCATTGTGTTCAGATGGAACGAGATGGAAGTCCTGCTCTTCGTCTGATCGAGATGGAAACAGATGTGTCAGAAGCGTCAACATTAGTGATCGATTCTCGTCGCATTCGACTCATCTCGCAATCTGATCGAACGTTGGAGAGAACAGGATCCAATTCTCTCCTGACAGTCTCAACAGGCTATGCTGGACTGAGAGATTTCTGTCTGCTGGACTCCATGCCGTCATCGTCGTTTCCAGTTCTTGTTCTTTCATCAACAGGAACACTCTTCATTCACCACATCACATTCAATTTCCCCGCTTCTCCCGTCAACCACAATCTGATCCACTCCGAACAAGGACTTGTCGACTTCACACTCATCAACGTCCCAAACGCCAATTTGGGCTCGAAATCTCTGATCGAGTCGAATGGAGGCGATGTTGTGGGCGACGAAGCGTCCTTCAGTCTGATTGATAGCTCGTCCACAGGTCACACAATCGATACTAGAATCGTCTCATCTGGCACAACCACCCTCACCTATTCTCATTTCCAGGATTGTCATTCGGGCGAGGGAGGAGGAGCAATGAAGGTGACTATTGTGTCTGGTTCGCTTTCGATCGAAAAGAGCTCGTTTGAACGATGCTCGTCGGGTGAGGATGGAGGAGCGGTGTGGATAGACGCGAGTTCCACGCTAGACTCGTTCTCGATTGGACTGATTTCGGTGACATTTGGAAGAAACTCGAACGAAAACAAATGCGGAGAATCAAAACACGGCCCGGACGTGTTCGTTGTTGGAGGGAGGCTGGAAGAGATTGTGGAAGTGCAGCGATGGAGTGGAACATTCGAAGTTGCCCCGAAATGGACGCTGGTCGGATCAGATAGCACTTCAGGTCGTGTTCTGGATCTGACGGATCTGCTGCAGGGATCAATTTGGCGAACGAGCGAGGGAGGAAGCGACGAAAGCGGGGATGGGTCGTTGAGCTCTCCTTTCGGGACGATCTCGAGAGGGCTGGAGGAAGTGATGGAGTCTTCAGTGTCGGCAGGATTTCTGGAAGTGGTGGGAAAGGTGAGGATTGGGAAGAGGGTGGAGATGTTGGAGAAAGGAGAGGAGAAGACGATCACACTGTTTGGAGATGGAGAAGAGAGCATCTGTGTCTGCGGAGTGGAGAAAGATTCAGAAGAAGAGAAAGAACTCAAAAGACGAGAAACCAGAATAATCGTGATCCGCTTCCACACCCTCTCACTGAAAGACCTTTCCATTTGGCTGACATCCGGAAAGGGAGCTGTGTTCGAAGTTGTGGCGAAAGGGAAGCTGCTATTTGAATCGTGTCGAGTGGAAGGAGAGAAGAACAATCAACAAGAAATCAAGATGAGTCTGGTTGTGGCTGGGAAAGGAGGACAAATCACAACAACCGCACTGTCAAGCACCGATCTTCAGCTTAGCGGAAAGGGATCACTGTTCGTGCTTCTTGGAGCAAGCCACGTTGACATGAAAGGGATGTCGATGGATCGGGTGGAGACAGAGCAAGGATGTGTTGTTGGCGGTGAAGTGCGAGGAGAACTTCTGATAACGCAGTCGTCTTTCGTTCGATGTGGAGGGCGACGTTTTGGAAGTGTTGTTCGTTTGAGGGGTGTTGGAAGCAGAATTGTGATTCGTGAATGTGTGTTCTCAGATTGCTGGACACGCGTTCGAATGGATGAGGTAGGAATGGGATGGAATGGAGAGGGAGTGGGGGTTGGAGAGATGGAAGGAGGGAGGGGAAAAGGAGGAGGCAGTGTGCTCGTTGAAATCGAAGGAGCATGGAAAGGAAAGCGAGGAATCGTCGATCTCTCAGGAAGTCGCTTCGAGAGATGTCTTTTGGAGAACACGGGAAGTCTGGAGAGCGGAAAGAGATGTGTGGGAGGGAGTGGGTTCATGATTATGGGAAGAAAACAAGGCAAAACAGAAGGTGACTTGTCAAATGTTGTTGTGTCTGACTGTTTGTGCAAGAATATGGACGAGGGAGAGAGAGGAGGAGTGGTTGGATGGACGAGATCTCCAATGCATGTGGATCGGCGTGGGATGAAGATTACAGGATGCGCTGTGGAAAGCGTAGAGCTGTGAAGAGATTGAGGAAAGAGGATGAGAGAGACAGAGCAGGGATTGATGAGGATCTGATCGAGAAGAGAAAGTGTTTTGTTTTTGAAGCTTAGCAGAAACCTCTTTTCATTCTGTTCATTCTTCTGTTCTGTTCTTCCATCACATCATCATCTTCCTTCCTTCATCCTCCACTCCCCACTGCAGTACTCGTCATTATCAGTCTCTTCTCTCATCACCAGTCTGTTCGCCTCCCCCTCTTCGATGTTTTTCGCGTTCTCGCCGCCAACCCAAACGAATCCAAAAACACGACTGTCTCCATCATCTTCCACACCGTTGAGATATCATTTCGATCTTCGAATTGAATGGTGTTTATGCTTTTAACTGTACAGAACGATCTCATCAACGAAACGCATTCGTGTGTGGGATAATTATTTGAATTTTGTTTTTTTTGTTTCTGATTCATCTCAAAACCATTCTTTATTCGTGATAATGGTTGAGAGGACTGCTCGATATATCATGAATCAATTATTTGGATAACAATCAAACAGATCCAAGTACAATTTGCCTATGGATGTTCAGAATGTGGGATACGTTGATCGAACCCATTCATCGCATTTTTGTCCTTCGAGTCGCCTATTGCATTGCTGATCTGCTCACTATCACATTGCCACACCTTAATGATCCACTTTTACATCATTCACTTAATTATCATTTCCTTGATCCCCAAAATACAGGCGATCGATGTACAGAAATCAATCAGCCTCGAAACCATCCTTCAAAAGAAATTTCACTCCGAAACTCTTCATGGACCGCAATTGATCACTCTCCCAAATGGTAGTGCGTTTGCTTCAAACCACTACATCCATTCAACCAGCCTAGCTCTAAATGGAATGAATCATTCAACTCTTCATTATCACAATGACCAGCATCAAACCGATTTTCAATCTCAAGAATATCTCAATCCCAAGCAATCACATGGAAAGAACCACTTATTCAAAATAGTCAACGCATCATTCTCAGTGTCGGATCTGACATTTGATCTTCGCTCGGAATCGTCGAATGGAGATGTGGCATGTGCTTGCATCACATCGTCTTCCATCCACATCACAAATTGTGGCTTCCTCTGGACCGGACTGCACTCACTCTTTGTTTTACATGGATCATCACTTTCAACTCAATCTTCATCATCGATCACCTTGGTGGGATGCACACTGGACCCCTCAGAACAGCGACTGGCCCCGATTGTGGAAGATATTCGCGCAGCTGGAGGATCAGAATTGTTTACTTTGGATCTCGTGGCAACACGAATCGCGAACACAAAAGTGATTGGAGCTGACGGAATTGGAGTGGCCCAGCCTTCGCAAAATGGAATTTTGTCAGACTTCGAAGGAATCTGCACGACATTGTCGGAAATATCCTTCTCTAATGTGTCATCATTGCCAGGAACAGTTCGTCCTGTTTCGCCGTTGTTTTCGCAGCGAATGATTGCATGTGGGATCTGGGGAAGCAACAACCATCTTTCGGGATCGACAGTGCGGGACATGAATGGAGGAGGAGGGTTTGTGTGCTCGAACAGCTCGGTCAACTGGTGCCACACAACATCATCAGAACGACCATCCCTCTCTCCCCACACACCCACACTCTCCTCCTCTCTCGCCTCCCCCAACACCCCAGACTCCCCTGCCGAAGAAGGTGACGACGAAGATGACCAATTCACAGGCAAAATCCACGATGGAGTAGCCAGATTCACATTTACTGAAGGAGCTATCACCTTCACTCGCTGCTGGTTCTTCAACATGCAGTTTTCAACAACTAATATGACAGACATTGGATCAGGTGGTTCAGCCTTGTCTTTTCAATCGGGCACTGCTGCACTCACTCTCACATCGTGCAAGTTCGAGAACTGCTCTGTCTCTTCCCCTTTCGCCAAGCAGATCATCTTCGGCGGCTGTGTGTATATCTGTCGTGTCTATGCTGACATCGAAACAACTGCTGAGGCCACAATCGATTCATGCTCTTTCACGAACTGGTCATCTCCATCAGACCGACCTTACCAATACGGTGGATGTGTGGGGACAATGAACAGTGCTCACAATCTGAAGATCCTCAACTCGAACATGACGCAGGTGTTGGGAACCACGAAACTGAACGGTGGGTTCATCTCCCACTACACGTGTTCTGAGGTCGGCCTGACGATCGACAAGTGTCGGCTGAGTGGTGATGGAAAGACGATGGGACATTGTGTAAATCTCACTTCACTTGGCAGAACGGTGAAACCAGTTTCATTTTCGATGACCGACACAGAAATTGACAACACGAATTCAACAATCTCTCTGTTCAACTTCACAACAAATGATTCAATCGACTTCATCAGAGTGAATATGAAGAATGTCTCGTTCTACATGGATCAGGTGAGCGCGCCGCATGGTCCCATCCTCTTTCTGGATTGTGTTTTGGACCAAACATGTCGCTTGACAGGCACACAATCAGTCTCTGCCAGCTTTCTTTATTCGGGAACGACATTCACAGGAGCGGTGACAACAAACCAAGTATTTCATGTGAGAGTCTCCTCACCCACTCGACACCTCATCTTCCAACAGTGCATTTTCACGGAGTGTTCAACTGTTCATCAAACTATCATTCAAGCATCTTCAGTCTCCTCTCTCACTGTGGATTCCTCGACCTTCACGAATTGTTTTGGTGCACACACTCTTGGCTTGTTCGGCGTTGTCAGCACTCCCTTCCGAGCCCATTCTTGCACATTCACCAATATTTCCGCTCAATACTCCAACATTCTGAACGGAAGTCCCAGACAGGCCTTCTTCTTTGAGAACTGCCATTTTGATCTGCAACCGTCCAATCGGAATGACTTTCTGTTGAGTGATGTTGGCCAGATGGACATCTTGAATGAATCGTCAATCGTTGGCTGCACATCGAATAGACCAATCACTGCAAACTACAACTCAACCCAAGTCGTTTGTCCATTCATCAAGGAAGTGACATCAGAGCCAGAAACGAACAAAATGCGAGTCGGAACTTGGCTTCCTGAAGAAGGCTTCTCTGACCACTCCTCACTCTCAGATGCCCTCGCGACACTCTCCGACGACTCGCTCCTTCCCAACATCGTGTTTCTGTCGGAAGGATCACATTTGGAGACATCCAACCTCGAAATCAAACACGATGTGGAGATTGTTGGGAGTGGATCGAACACGACCAACTTTCATTTCACTGAGTTGACAACAGCTGGGTTCAAACCAAAAAGTGGAGGGAAGCTGAGACTTCGCTCGATGAAGCTGATCCCGTCAACACTGTCGACGACACTTGTCGAGATGGACGAGGATGTCAGCTTGCTCCTCACTCGAACATTCGTTGATGGTGTTTCTGGTCAGACTGTCTCGCTGATGTTGCTCACTTTGGGCACAACTCGGATTGCTCACTCAGCATTCCAGAACATCATGTCAGAACGTCCACTCATTTCTGTTTCTGGATCTGCGTCTCTCACTGTCTCCTCCACGTATTTCATCGCTATCACTCGAACATCTCTCCCACCATCATCTACCGAAACAACTCAATGTGGAAGCTGCGTTGAGGGAAGGACGAGTGGGAAAGTGTGTATTGTTTTCAGTCGATTTGGGGTGTGCAGGACAAATGGACGAGCTGGAGCGATTGATTTGGAGGGAGCTGGTGACTCGAGCTCAGTGGAGATGGATTGGAACACATTTGATCAGAACTTGTCTGGTGTAGATATAAATTCATCTGTGAAGGGCAACGATGTAGTTGTGAAGGCCTGTTCGGAGTCTCAACTCTCTCTCAACTTGTTGACCCAACATTCGTTCCCCACGCTCCACTCCTTCCTCATCAACTCCGCCCAACCCATCGTCCCTCCTCCAGACAAGTTCAATCTGAAAGCCAATGGCATTGGTGGACCTCTCGCTTGGGTAGATAAGAACATCCTGAATCGTGACTTTCTTTCGGGTGAGATGACACTCCACTTTCTGCTCGGATCTCGTCTCCACAACAATACCCACACTTCGATCACAACAGATTTCGAGTATCAAGAGACGATGACTCCTTTCACGTGCCAAAATTCCTCTGTCTCGGTTAATCTGTATAGACAGAATTATTCGTCCATCACTGTCGAACAAACAAATGAGACGTTCTGTCATCTGATCAACTCGACACTCACTTTGAATCAACTCACACTCTCATTCCACAGTTTGGAGGCATCTGCTTTTGATGTTGATTCTCCATCATCATTAACGCTGGACATAGTCACACTCTCTGTCACCAATCCACTCAAGGCACCATTCGTCTCATCACAAGGAAAATCAATCACTGTCCATTCTCTGAAGTTTGCAGCGACACTTAAGCTCGACAACACTCCATTCATAAAAGCACACAGCAATCAAAATGAGAGCTCATTCTCTTATCAATCCTCTAATCCTTCCCTCGCC
Organism: Blattamonas nauphoetae; assembly: GCA_033064195.1. Lineage (NCBI taxonomy): Eukaryota > Preaxostyla > Oxymonadida > Blattamonas > Blattamonas nauphoetae. The sequence continues at coordinate 197,545 of JARBJD010000068.1, read as the reverse complement.
ACCCTCGCTTCTCTCGACACTCCATTCATCTCTCTCGAAGGGGTCACTTACGCCTATTTCTACAATCTCAACATTCCTGGTAATCTTGGCACGTCCATCAAAGTGTCACTGGTGAAAGCCACCAACACCAACATCACTTTCAGATACACTCAAGTTTCCAACCTCCAAACCACAGCGAATGGGTTGTATCTGAATGCTGATTCCTGCAATGTCACCTTGGATTCCGGCACACTCAGAAACATATCAGCTGGGAACGGTGGATTTATGTATTGTACGAATTCGATCATCACCATGAAAACGCCAAAGTGCACGAATTGCTCGGCAACGAAGGGAGGGATTGTGTATGCAGTGAATTCAGATGTCAGCATTAATGGTAAAGCGACATTCACAAGTTGCAATGCAGAGGAAGGAGGAGTTGCGTATCTGGTCTCGTCAACACTCCAAATTGCAGCAGCAACGTTCACATCGAATTCGGCGAAGCGAGGAGGTGTTGCTTTTATAGATCTCGCAGATGATTGTTTCGTCTCAACTGCCTCAACAACATTCGCAACATTCACCGACAACACTGCGACAGATTTGGATGAGAATGGTGTTGATTGTGGGAAGGGTGGAGTGTTCTTCATCACAGGCACGACAACCGCGACGAATCCACTCAATTTCGGAAAACATCACTTCGATAGAAATCAAGCAAAATTTGGGAATGATGTGTTTGTGGAGGAGTCAGTTCTGAGCAACGATGGTCCAACACGATTGTCGAACTGTGGCGGTGAATCGTACAGCTCCTTTCCTCATCTCGAAATCGAGAACTACAACACGACACAAGATGAACTCGACCAGATTTCCGATTTCATCCCATTCCCAACACTCACAATCACCACAAATGGGACTCTGACAGACTCGTGCAAATGGAGCAACGGACAATGCAGAACTCTGATCTACGCTCTCCAGTATCTCCAAACGACATACCCAGGTGGGTCATTGATAAGTCGAAGCGCGCGCCAGGGGAATACATCGATGACGACAGAGCCGATCGTTTTTGTGAAACAGGATTTGTGGTATTGGACTTCATATCCGGCACGATACAACCTTTCTCTCACAGCCACCCATGATTCAGATGAAAAGACCATCTTCACAATCGAAGATGAATCGAGACTGAAACTGGAACGAATGAATCTGATTCTCAAATCAAAGCACTTTGCTGCGAAAGTGACTTCAGAAGAAGGAAGCCTGGTGATGGACAATTCCACCATTTCGTGTGCTTCAGTGACGACAGTCTCTCCGATCTGGTCAGTCGGGATTTCTGTTGGTCTCAACAACGTCACATTCCAACCTTCACTCAGAACATCGATCGCCACTCTCTCTTCTCCTCTCGTCCACTTCGCTCCACAACCATCAGAACAAGACGAGCTGAGGTCAGAATCGTTCGAAATGACAGACTCGATCTTTATCAATTTGACATTCGAGGGGACAACGATGATCGAGGTGGAGACGACAGGCGATGTCACTTTCACAACTCGAACATTCACAGATGTCGTACTGAATCAACAAGAAGGTGAGTATCTCACTCTGAAAGGAAAGAACTTCAAAACTCAACTCATCCCAGAGCAGTGGGACGAAGATCTCCAAACAAAACAACACCTCACATCGCTTTGGGGAGAAGACATTTCGATGGACGACAATGAGAAGTGGAGGAGAGGGTCACTTGTGTATTGGCTGGTGTCTCCATCTTCAGAAGTGGTGATTGGGTTGGATGATGACGCTGTTGATCATCCGAACTGTGGATCGTCGACATTCAAATGCACAACGCTCGACTCTGCCTTCTCGTCAGCTGGACGGAACTCGATTGACACGATCTCATTCTCTGTCTCCACCACACTCTCCTCATCTCTCTCGGTCGACTCATCACTCACGTTCAAATCGTTCTCGAACGCTAAACAGACAATCACCTTTGACGGATCCAGCTCAATGACGATCAGCACACCAATGAAAACACTCACCCTCACCTCTCTCGTATTCACAGTTGCTGAGTTATGTTCATCTGCGACTCTTTTCGTGGTTGAGAAAGGCGAGATGAAGTTCTCGTCGTGTCTGATCGGATCGTCAGACAGTTCGTCGCCTCTGGTTGTTCCAGCGACAACGACGAAGCTGATTGAAGTGAAGGCGGATGGAACACTGACACTGATTGACACTCTGATCCAACACATCACATTCACTCACGCCACACATGGAACAGCTTTGCATCTTCATGCTGACTCGACGAACACATTCTCCGGAACATCGAGAGTGGGAGAGATCACTTCGAATGGAATTGGAAGTCATGTTGTGATTTCTTCATCGGCAGGACTGAACTCAGACTCAATTTCATCACTCGCCTCTCAAATCGAGCCTTGGGGTCCTTCGAGGCCGAATGGAGGTCGATTCACAGAATCAGAAATCAATGAGTTTGTTGTGATGGCCTCGACTGGAGAAGTGGAGGAGCTGATCTACCGCTGGCATCCTTATGATGCGCTGACACTGTTCGTTGATCGAACTGGAGGAAGTCACTCGAAATGTGGACTTTCTTCGCTTCCCTGCTCGTCTCTCTCATCCAATCTCGAGAAATTGGGGGCCGACCAAGTGATCAAAGTGTGCACTGCACTCGACGAAGCAGCTTCCATCACAACCGAACGCGATCTGTCGATTCTGTCATCCGACACTTCGAATAAACAAATTCGTGTTTCAGAGACTTGCTCGTTCATATCGATCGGATTCACTCTCTCTTTCACTTCCATCTCATTCATTCCACTCCCACAATCCTCCAACCAGAACACAGAAGCGAACACACGGTCTGTTTCGCTGTTCGTTGTGGAATCAGGCTCTCTCTCGTTGACAGCGTGCTCTTGTAATTCCATTTCGAGTAAACACGGCGGAGTGCTTTACTCAGAGGATTCAAATGTGAACATAAAAGAAGGCACATTCTCGAACTGCGCGGCTGAGAAAGGTGGAGTTGCTTACCTCGTCTCGTCCACTCTTTCTGTCGACGAGTCATCATTCGTCTCAAATTCTGCGAAGTTGGGAGGAGTGTTCTGGATCGACTTTGGACAGGACTCCAGCACATCACTCTCCTTACAATCTTCAACTTTCACAACCAACTCCGCCCATGATATGGATGAGAATGGAGTTGATTGTGGGAAGGGAGGAGCGATCTTCGTGACGGGGAAGACAAGTTCACAAACTCCAATCGACCTGACTTCTTCTCACTTTGACGAGAACACAGCCACTTTTGGGAATGATGTGTTCGTCTCAGCGTCAGTGCTGGGCGACAAAGGACCCGATCTTCTGTCGGAATGTGGCGGAGAATCGTACAGCAGATTACCACATCTGGAAATCGAGAACCGTCATGAAGACAACGACGAACTCTACCGAATCTCGAACTTCCTTCCATTCCCAACGTTGAACGTCGGAGATTCGGCGTCATCCACGTTGACCCCTGACTGTAAGTGGTCTGATGCGTCCTGCCAGACACTCGAATATGCTCTCCAGTTCCTTCAAACAGCATATCAAAACCAAACCATGTTTCCAAGACAGTGCTCTCAATGTACGGATTCACTGACGACTGAACCAATCATTTTGGACAAACACGATCTTGTTTATTCAAGTTCATCCTTGCCAGAATCTGATCCTGCCAAACTGATACTCTCGGTGGTGGAAGGAATTGTGTTCACGATTAATGATGCATCGAGGTTGACAGTTGAGTGGATCCAGTTTTCCTTGACCCAATTACATCAAATTGTGAAGGTGAACTTCATCAATGGTCAATTCGCGATGAAGAACTGTCTTGTTTTGAGCGAGAGCGGGAAAACGACTTCGAGGTGTCCAATCATCTCAAACGGGAACTCGCTCATCCTGAACACCGTCTCGTTCTCCCCAACTCTCACCACTTCGAAAGCAACTCTTTCTTCTCCTCTCGTCTACTTCGCTCCACTACCATCAGAACAAGACGAGCTTGGATCAGGTTCATTTATCATAAAGGACTCAATCTTTATCAATTTGACATTCGAAGGAACAACGATGATTGAAGCGAAGACGACAGGCGATGTCACTTTCACCACTCCAACATTCACAAATATCATCTCGAATCAAAAGAAAGGGAAGTATCTCGCTCTGAAGGGACAGAATTTCAGAACACAACTCATTCCAGAGCAGTGGGACACCAGCCTCAAGACGGCAGCACATGTCGCATCGCTTTGGGGAGAAGATATTTCGATGGAGGACAATGAGAAGTGGAGGAGAGGGTCGCTTGTGTATTGGCTGGTGTCTCCATCTTCAGAAGTGGTGATTGGGTTGGATGAAGATGCTGTTGATCATCCGAACTGTGGATCGTCGACATTCAAATGCACAACGCTCGACTCTGCCTTCTCGTCAGCTGTACTGAACACGATTGACACGATCTCATTCTCTGTCTCCACCACACTCTCCTCGTCTCTCTCGGTCGATTCATCAATCACATTGAAGTCGTTCTCGAACGCTAAACAGACAATCACGTTTGACGACTTCAGCTCGATGATCGTCAACACTTCCTTGAAAACACTCTCGCTCACCTCTCTCATCTTCACAGTTGCTGAGTTATGTTCATCTGCGACTCTTTTCGTGGTTGAGAAAGGCGAGATGAAGTTCTCGTCGTGTCTGATCGGATCGTCAGACAGTTCGTCGCCTCTGGTTGTTCCAGCGACAACGACGAAGCTGATTGAAGTGAAGTCAGATGGAACACTGACACTGATTGACACTCTGATCCAGCACATCACATTCACTCACGCCACACTTGGAACAGCATTGCATCTTCATGCTGACTCGACGAACACATTCTCCGGAACATCGAGAGTGGGAGAGATCACTTCGAATGGAAGAGGAAGTCATGTTGTGATTTCTTCATCGGCAGGACTGGAATCAACATCGATTTCATCACTCGCTTCTCAAATCCAGTCTTGGGGTCCTTCGAGGCCGAATGGAGGTCGATTCACAGAATCAGAAATCAATGAGTTTGTTGTGATTTCCTCGACTGAAGAAGTGGAGGAGCTGATCTACCGCTGGCATCCTTATGATGAGCTGACACTGTTCGTTGATCGAACTGGAGGAAGTCACTCGAAATGTGGTTTTTCTTCGCTTCCCTGCTCGTCTCTCTCATCAAATCTTGCGAAATTGGGAACAGGCCAAGTGATCAAAGTGTGCAGTGCACTCGACGAAGCAGCGGAAATCACAACCGAACGCGATCTGTCGATTCTGTCATCTGACACTTCGAGGAAAGAAGTCCGTGTTTCTGAGACTTGCTCGTTCACATCGAAAGACTTCACTCTCTCTTTCACATCTCTCTCATTCGTTCCACTCCCAAAAACATCCAACCAGAACGCAGCCACAACCTCACGTACCGACTCGCTTTTCGTTGTGGAATCTGGCTCCCTCTCGTTGACATCATGCTCTGTTTCATCATTCGAACTCTCGTCGTCTCCTCTGATCACCCACACATCTGGTACACTCACTCTTCAATCGTGTTCAGTGTCAACGATCACTCGCTCAACAGGAAATGGAACCATTTTGAGCATCGAAATGGAGACGGGGAAGTCGTTGTTGTTGGATGAGATCGAATTCTCGTCGATGTCGTCATCGAAAGATTCACCGATTCTGGCTCTTTCATTCCCTCCATTCGACAAATCCAATCCTGATCCTCTCTTCGGCTTCACTCTGACAAAACTTGACTTCAAGAGCATGACAGGAATGGCAACTCAGCCGCCTTGTTTCATCTCTCTTGTTGGCGACGAGCTAGCGAGCTGGATCGACGAAGGTGATTCCAGATTCAAAAACTCGTACGGCAAAGACTCAGAGCTGGACCATTATTGGAGTTATGACCAGACGATTCCTCCTGAAGTCTCGCTTCTGTTTTATCTGCGAGCATCTGAAGGGCCAGTTGGAGTGTCGAATTCTGGGTATGACATGGCGAAGTGTGGATCGAACAGTCTGTGGTGTTCGACGATTGAACTGTCGCTGACTCGCCTGTCAGCGCAGAACACGAAGAAGATTGTTGTGATGGACGAAGTGACGCTGTCGTCGTCGATCGCCCTTCCCGACGAATTGACATTTGCTGGAAATCCGAGTGCGCTGAGCACGTGTGTTGTGTCTGCATCTGGTTCGTTTGTGTCTGAAGACATCGACTTCACGACGATTTCGAAGCTGACATTCTCACTTCCATCGACACAAACGGCCGAGGCAGTGATTGTGCACTCATCCACGAAACTCACTCTCTCGAATCTTGAACTGTCATCTCAAGTCAAATCGTCAGCCGTGTTTCTTCAAATGTCGTCAGGATCAGCAGAAATGAACACAATTTTCATCAACTCTGAAATGGAGACGAACTCGATTCTTGTCTCAATTTTGGGAGGAACTGTTACAGCTTCTCATTTCCATGTGGAATCTGGAATCGCGCAGAATGGAACAGTTCTTCAAGTGGAAGGGGGAAGTCTGAGTTTGACTGGAATGACAGCGACATCCTCAAAGCCGATTGAAGGAAGACTCTTGTCAGTGACCAACGCAGCATTGAACGTGTCAGACATAAAACTGTCAAAACAGACATTCACGAATGCTCTTTTGGAGTTCTCCTCGTTTGAAGACAGCACGATCAACAACATGAACATTTCGGAGTGTTCTGGCTCAACTATCATCACCGCCAAAGATGGAGACGAGCTGACGATCCGTGACTCCTTCTTCTCATCTCTCACTCCTCCTACAGCTTTGAACGAGGGGGACAGTTCAGATTTGTGTGGATGGGAGAAAAGCCTGATTGAAATATACAATTCTCCGTTGCATTTCCATCAAACGGAATTATCACACATCCCACAAGGAGCGATCTCCATCTCAAACGCTCCTCTCACATTGTCTGGTTGCACTTTCAGCAACAATTCTCCTCCCAGCTTGGAATGGCCTTCTCGTCGTCGGAACATCAAGTGCTCAAATGGAACAGTGGGAGTGAACACAATCCATGGAGGGGATGGACACTCGTCGCCTCATCTTTGGATCTTGACGGATGAATGCACCGTGCAGAAGGATTCTGAAATTGAACACTCCTCACTCTTCGTGCCAACACTTTCCAACACGTCATCGAGCACGTTCAACAACAAACAGAAAGAATACACAGTTACAATTGTTGGAACGATGATGATTCCGTGTGGTCTGTCTTTGGAAATATTCGAACAAAAACCCCTCTCCACATCAAACGAAGGAACACCACTTCCTTTCGAGATCTCGTCGCTCAAGCCGTCGAAATGGACAGAAACCGAACTGTCGTTCGTCCTCCCTCAATCTTCTGTTGCCGAACTGAACAGCAAATACGAACTCCGCTGCCGACTGATCTTCGGAGACGGCCAACAGACAGACTCGTTCTCTCTCACTGGAAAGGGGAAAGGAAAGATGTCACAAGGAGGATTGATCGCTTCGATCGTCATTCCCGTTGTGTGTGTGGTGGTCCTCGCAGTGATCCTTCTCATCGTCATTCTTTGCATTCTCGCCAAACGAAGAAAGCAGAAAGAACAGGTGCAGCAACAGAAACAGGAATTGAACCTGATGCCAGAAACTTACGACAACGTCAAATATGACGAAAATGAACCATTCGACACGTTCAAGCCAATCTTTGCGGAATCTGGTGACAGACACAACCCAAGTTCTCTTCTCATGGTGAGCGAGAATCAGGGCCAGACTCAGAAAGAAGATTTTGCACGAGTTGTTCCGTTTGGCCTTGTCCAGAATGTGGAAGCACTTCGGTGTGATGAGAAAGAGGGAATTGTTCCGATTGATCCGAGGAACACACTCTACCATCGTCTGCACGTTGAAAAGAAAGTGGACTTCGACAAGAAGCAGATTGCTGTTCAGATCACGCAAGGGTTGGAACGAATGCTGTCGACGAGTCCGTTCAGCGAAGTGTTCACTCGTCTATCACCTCACTGGATCATATTGAACCAGGCAAACAATATCTTTCTTCGCATGGAAGATTTGCCGAACAAAATCTCTCAAGCGAACCACACGGCAACGAGTCAATCGAAGAATGTGGAAGATCGTCGTTGGAATGCACCTGAACAAGACACAAAGGAAGACGGGGATGCGAGCCAAGTTTCAATTGATCGAACGAAAGCATCGGTTTTTCGGCTCGGCCTTGTATTGTGGGAGTTGGAGACTGAACTTGTGCCATTCGGGGAGCTGGATGCGGTGAATGCAGCTCGCCAGGTGAAAGCAGGAGTGATGCCTCTGATCCACAACTGGGAAGACGAATCGATGGCAGATCTTGTTCGAGATTGCCTCTCTCTTGTTCCTGACGACCGCCCAACATTGGCAGATGTGAAATCGCGTCTTGAGTCGCTCTGCTCGAATACCCCCATCGCTGACTGTCCTCAACCTGACAATGGAGAAGTTGCTGCTTCTAAACTTCAATCAAACTGAGTACAACTCAATCACTTCACCAATCGGACACCACATTCACTTCTTTCGACACCTCCACAACACTCCTCCCATTGGCTCTCAAGACACTTCACCAGCCAGTTTAAACCCCACCCATCTCATCAAATCTTCATTTTCACGTCACTCACCAGGCAAATGACACCTTTCACTGAGCACTGAAGTCCGTCTTGCACACAACACACTTCACGCTTCGAACGTCTCTGGTTCTTTGGACGCCTTCCACAACACTCCACACATTGGCTCCAACAGACCAACATTCAGTCAGTTCGAACACATCTAGCAATCAACTCAACTATCTGTCCTTCTTTCCCCTCCGTCACGCTTCTCCCACATGCAGTGCTCTGCTGCCGTTCGTTGATCTTCATTTTTATATTTTTCTTCCATTTTTATGTCTTATTTTTCTTCTGATTTTCTTTTTTCTTCATTATTCCTTCTTCTTTCCTTCCGTTTTACTTCTTTTCTTCTTCATTCCTTCTTCTTTCCTTCTTTCTGATTCTGTTTTCACTTCCTATCACTCGTACATCACTCACTTGCCCTTCTGGGTTTTGTGTGTGATTCATCTGTGTCTTCATTGGATATCGGACAATCCTCTGCTCTCTTGTTCCTGTTGCGTCAGTTTCCTTATGACTCAGACCAGAAATCAAATCCGAAGAAGCTAACATCACTCAAATTGACCGTTATCCGTTTCACTTCACAACATATCCGTCTCCTCACGTTTGCTTTCAAATCTGTGACAAATTTCAGAGAAAAGAGTTTTTTGGGACATTTTCGTCTGCGAATTCAGATTCGTGATGTTACCATTTGGGTCGGATCCAGACGTTCAGGTCTCAAGATCAAACCTGACAAAACACTAATATCAATCATCAGAAGTCAATTTCTGGTTAATTCAAGTTCAGCTATTCAATAGACAGACGAAAGGTGAAATACTGGATTTGGAGTGTGATCTCGCTCGAAATAGTGGTGATTTGGTTTGGACACGTTTTAATACTTTTTTGATAAAACCGGTCCAAAGATTGACGAAGACCGTAAACGAACGTAAACAGCAAATTTTGAGTGAAAAAACAGATATAAGTACGTCCATTGGAGAAAAAGACGGAAAAAGGCGATCTGGACATCATCTTTCAACTTCATGTGTTGTGTGGTAAAAATGACATCAAGAATCCGAGTGATATGGTATGTGATAATTTAGATTAGGAAAAGTGTCTATTTGGAGGGTCACAGCAGATCGAAGAAGCGAGCAACAACAAGGTTAAACATCCAATTATGTGATTTCTAAGCTAGTTTGTGGTTGATTTCTGGTGATCTGTTGTGTCTCGAAACTTGACCGAATCCCATCACAGGAGAACAAAAAAACTCCACAAATCATGTGGACATCGTCCAATTCATTGTATGAGATCGGTACGGTCATGTGCGTGACACATGAAGGAAGAATGATGGAACTATTGTGAGAATCACATTTGGGGTAAAAGTTGTCAGTTTTTTTGTGAAAACCAGGACACTATTTCATTCCAAAATCATCAAATGATCACTTCATGAAAATCAAAACTTCTGCTTTTATTTTTTCTCAACAATACAACTTGAAGTTGAGATCACCCTTTTAGTGATCTGATAGCAGAGACATCGATGACCGGATCCGACCGGATTGATCCAATCTCCAAAGCCCCTGGTCGGATCAAACCTAATGCCAGACGGAGTCGAATTGATTTCTCTGGCACCTTCATACTTAGAGTGAGCCCAAGTCGATGTTCTATTCGTTTCCTTCACTTGGATATGATTTCAATATGTGTTTAATGTGGTTCTGAAAGTTACTTTTTTCCCATTGACTCTTGTCCCAGATCCCCCAAGGTTTTTCCTTTTTGAAAAAAGTGTGATTTTAAGGGAAAACCATCCCAAAACACAAGATTTTATTCGAGAAAGAGAATAACGTCTGCACGAAACCCGAAATCGGTACATAACCCGAAATCGGTACATAACCCGAAATCGGGTTTCGTGGAGTCATTCACCCATATCATAAAATGTCATTTTTCATTCTCTTCTTCGGTGTCTTTGAGCCATATGTAAACGGAGATGTCAAACGGAGTCGGAAAAGGCCAACCAAATTGAAAATGACGCAATTCCAGTGAAATGTGACGAGAAAAGTCACTCCTCATCATCATTGAGGATCTTGATATTACCCATTTGATATTCGTGTCGCAAGCGTTCGAACTGGTTTTTCTCCTGAATTAGGCGCGTACAATACGGATCAACAGGGTTCTGAGTGGTCTGACCATTTTAGGCAAAGCTGAGTACAATTGTCCTCACCCGACCACTTTGGGGGTGAGGACAATTTGCCTAAACAGCCACTTCGAATCCACTCTTCTGGTGATGTCCCCTTCTCGTTCTTTTCACATATTTCGGAAATTATTCAATGATTTTTCATTATTTTTCACTTTCACACTTCAAAATGTCTCGGTTTAGTGTCACAAACTTTTTTCGAACCGCAGATTCTGCTCTGAAAGGGTCAGATCAATCTCCGAAATTTACAATCTCATTTCTTTGGAATTGTTTCTGTGAAATGGATTTCATGTGACGATTTTTTCGATCTTGTCAGGTGAATAGAGGTAATTCAGATTATGATGGTGATGGAGACAACCTAAAAAGAACTTGTCCACATCTTTCAATTCTATGGACAATTAATTCTCGTTTCAAGAATTTATGGATAATATGATAGTGATATGAAGAAGTATTGTGAAATGAAAGGCAATTTTAAAGCAGGAATTTGGTGGGATCAAAAAAGCGTGGGATCAGTGGGATCAAATCAGAACCCTGTGGATCAAATCCAGATGTCGGTCTTTTCGTCTTCTGAGGCCTTAAAGCTGATGAAACAGATGATCGCGCATGGAAATATGAATCGATAGTGCGAGGATTGTCTGTTTGTGGAAGGCAAATGTCAGTTGTAAGTCTTTTGCCAATTGAGGTCGGTTGTGATGACGGTGCAGGCATTGTCGAAGGATTTGGCAGCTCTTCTTTTCCCTCGCTCGTTTTCGACAGATCCGATATTTTTGACTTTCTTTTTTGAGATAGTGCTTGTAACAGTGTAGAAAGACATATTGGGTTGACTACTGCAGAACGGAATGACGCTAAAACTGTTGGTGGATGAAGTGCATTTGACAAGGCAATCGGGAGGACTCTAGCCAATTCCGATCGATATGCGAGAATCGATTGCGACGATGGTGGACTGAATTCGGCTCGTAGTGTGTTTTTAAGTCTGGCAAATACCCACCTGTCGAGAGGTTGGGTTAAGTGGGTGGTGTGTGGAGGCAGGTTCATCACTATAATGTGATTTTCATCCGCAATTTGGAGGACATCAGTATTGTTGTGAGAGGAATGACCGTCGAGCAGAAGTAGTGCAATTTCATTTTTCGTCTTCTTGGTTCTTTTAGAGCTGATTGCTGGAAAAACAGTGTTTTTCATATATTCAGCGAAGATTGATCCATTTGACCACCCAACTCCCTGATAGGCACAGTCAATATTGAAAGATTTCAAATTTGAAAATTCGGCAACGGGGCTTTTGGTTGGCCAGAGAAGTTGGGGGGTGATGTGCGATCCGTCCGCGCACACTGTGGCTAGAAGCGATGCATTTGCGACGCGGGCGATGTCAGATATTACTGGAGGATGATATGACTTTGGATGGACACGCATTGTTTTGTCATCAACTCTGATCCTTATTGAAGTTTCTTTGAAATTGAATAGGAATTCAGGTTTGATTTTGTATTTCGTCACGGTTTCCGATAGCAGTTCAATCCAGGCACGCATGTTCATTTCTGTACTTGCATCTTTTCTGGCTTTTTCGAGTACGGTTGGTGCAGACGTGTTGAAATGGGAAGACTTGTCCAACCATCGGTCGAGCCATTGTCTGTTTAGAGGATAGGCTTGCTGTTCTTCTGGTTCTATCTCCCCATAGAATGTGTTTGCCTGAACAAGAAAAAAGCATGTTTGCCATACTATTCCCAAAAAATGACTGGTTTTCGGTCATCTCCACCCCGAGCGAGATGAAGTGCTATCCTGTTTTCCAATTCACGTGATTGGAGTCGATTAGGCTTCTTTGGGCGTCCATTGACCCCAACATCGCGTCCCTTCTCCTCTGCATTCTTCCCTCGAGAAATTGCCGCTTCACTTAAACCCATCTCAACAGCAAGAGTTTTCTGGACAACAACTTCTGTCGAAACGATGAATGCTGCTTTTTCTGAAGGAGTCGGGAGTGCTCGTACATCTGCTGTCGCCAGGATGCGATGGATTTCTGATTCACTGAGAAAAGGGGCTGACATCGAAACCACTATTTTTTTTGAGATCAACTTCACGAATAGGTTGAACCTTAACTCCGAAATGAATGACAAGATAGAAAAACAAGAATGTTTGAGAAATATCTAAAAATTGAAATGAAATAGTGATCGTGGAGGACTTATGATTGAATTTGAATGAACAACTCTGTGAAGAAAGATGACACCCGATTTCGGGTTTCGTGCCGATTTCGGGTTTCGTGCAGATGTTTTGGAACAGACGTGGAGAAAAGTGGTTGTGAAGGAAAATCTTGCTAAATTGTCTTGAAAAGAAGACTACATCAACCCATTGTTCTTTTACGTTTCATCGTTCCGTGTTTTTACATTTTCTTGATCAATATCTCCCGAACGAACGTCTAAAATTCTGAAAGATAACCTGAAAAGTGTGAGATTGTCTCTCTATTCACACTTCTACACAAACAACTCCCAAAAACCGAACAGATCTTTGTGATATATGCGAGTCTACAACCCAAATTCAGGAAAGGGACAAACGAAAAACAGAGAAATCACCACGATAGAAAAGCAAAGATGATGCAATGAGGCGTATTTATTTCTATGTCATGCGGATGGACAAAGATTCAAACTGTATCTCTCTTTTTCCACATCGTTGTTGCTTAATGTCTCACTATTTTTCAATTTTAGAGATAAATCGCAATCGACACCCATCACAAAAACACCTCGAAAATCAGAAACCCAAATCAATACTGAAAGAAGACTTCGAAAACAAAAGGGTTTGGAAAAGGAGGAAGGATATCTAGCACTATCAATCGAATAAAAACAAACAAGCACACCGTTCAAGCTTCAGCCAGTTGGAAAACTCCTGTCTGTCCAAGCTCGGAAAAAGGACGACAGCAGCAGCGGCGAAGAAACCATCCATGAAACGTGTGCAAACGAAATAAGCTGGAAGGTTACCAGAATCAGACTTTTATCTCGACATTCACCTCAAAACTGACCTCTTCTTCCGTTTCTTTCTGTTTTTGTGTTAAATGGATTTAGAAAAGAAGCTGAGAAATCACGCTATTTTAAAAAACTGGGAAACTGATGAACTATAGGCAGTTCCCTGGGCTGACCGATGCGGGGTTGCGTTATCGTACAGTCCGATGATTTGGCCTTCAATAATGGGACAGTAATCGTTCCCAAAGAAGAATGGAAACATGATTTTTCGCTGGAAGTGGCGAGGATCTTGGACTTCTCGCGTCTTTCTCCCCCGTCTGAAATTCGAAGAATTTCACAGTGAGGTCACCAATTTGTTCCATGTCAACAATAGGTGCTTTTTCTGGAATAATCTCGTAATGTCAAAGTAAGAAAAAATATAATTTTTGAAGTTTCCTCCCGCGCGATCCCGAGAGAACCCAGACATCCGTTTGAGACCGAAGAAAAAGCATACTATTCGTCAATACATCGATAAAAGACACGTCTTTCTCTTCAGAATACCGAACCCATGAAGGAAGACGTGTTTGATCCAGTGGACATCCTCAACTGCTATCAGATGAAGCAGAAGCTGAACTCGAAGAAAGATGTCTAGAATCAATCCCACTGGCGTTCGCCCGAATGGCAGAAGAAACGACTGACCATTACACATTTGTCCTGTCGAACTACTGAAGGTTCTATCAGCCAGTCCGCGAGTGATAATTACTGATAGAGATGCTGCCCTTCGTGGTGCCATAAATCGGATCTTCCCAAATACACCCGGCATTCTTTGCACATGGCATGCAGCCCAGATCGTATACACAAAAGGGAAGTCACTGTATCCGGAGAATGCAGCGATCATCATTCAGAAAGCGATGGAGGGAGTGTTTCATGAAAAGTCCGAGATGGAACAAGTGATATGAGCCGCTATTTGGAGGAGAGTTGGTGGAGTGAACACGAATACGTCTGTGAAGGCTCTCATGCGTCGCTAAAACACTTTTCCGGTGCTGCACGATTCAAACAAGACTTTGTCTTCAATCTGCTCCAACAGCGTACAGACGCTGAAATACCAGAGAGTTAGAAATGAAGAAACAAGAAATGTAATATCCCCTGTACACTGAACGATGATCGACATTCTCCCTCGAATACCCTGTTTCCAAAACCCGTCACTTTCCACAACCCGTCAAAATTTGTGTCCAACCTCGCCCATAAATTGGCTAATTAACCAAAAAAATGGAGGAAAACAGAGTTTTTCAGTGGTTTTTACCTCTAATTCCTAGTAATAATCCCAAAATTCAGCTTAAAACGGTACAATTCGTCGATTGGAAGAGGAGAACAGTGTTTTTTGACAGATGTTGATGAAATGAGGAAAAGATAGATATGCTTAAATCAGTAACTGATCACAGTCCAAAATTTCAGAACTGTGATCAATGATCACAGTTTTACCTTGATTGATCTCATTGACTCAAAACCCTGTTCACAATCATCCACTTCACCATTTGCATTTTGTTTCAATCCATCAATCCATGTAGTATTTCAGTAGATGTGGTTCCCTGATTGCGAACAAGAGTTGGATAGTCCCCATAATAAATGGTCCCTGGTAAGTATCGTGGACATCATCCCGTCTGAAGAGAATTCTAGGAAGAAAAGAATACCTTCGATACGGGCGGGTGGAACGAGACATACAGAAGAATGGTCGTCCAAGTCGCCTGAATTTTGAAAAGCGTCGTCATGTGGTGAGGTCGTACCCAAGCCGATATCCCCTTCATTCTCGGACTACCTCCTCCATTCCGAACCGAGTCTCGACCTGTCACAGCCCAAAGTCCAGTCCCAACAAAGAATCACCTCTTCAACTGTTTCAACAACAAAGGAGTATCTTAAAGCCTTTTCAAAAATTGTAAAAAACAGAACTCCATCCCTCCCGAGTTGCTTTTTAACACCGATGAAACAAGTCTCCAACTTTTCTCGCTCCAACCAAAACTGGTTCATCTTGCTGGTTGTGATCCTCCACCTCACATTCAACCGAATCGAGTTTAAAATGCGACAGCCATGTGTGTCTTATCTGCTGATCGGACAGCACTGAAAACACACCTGATTTAGCCCTCGGAGAGACCAAAACCAGAATTTGAGTGCCTTGCTCCCTTCCCGATTGTTGAACACTTTCAAAAATCAGGGTACGTCAACTCGTCCCTCTTCGAGACTTTTGTGATCGATCATATCTTTGAAGAAATCATCGAAAAATGAACAAACTTGAAAACGGACAACAAATAGGGACTTCTCATCACCGATGGTCCAAATGCTCACCTTTCGCTTGTTCTCGGAGAGAAAGGGAAAGAGAAGCAGATTCATGTACCCATGCTCCCACCGAACACGACTCACATCACTCAGCCTCTCAACCAAACTGTCTATAAGAAGCTGGAGGGGAATCTCCGAAGCAAGTATCATCCACCTGATCCAGTCACGTCTGCAGCTCACCGGGCGGAAATCGCCAGAATACTCCCTGGGAGTCTCGCAAGCTGTCTAAATCCTGATTCGATCCAAGAATCATTCGAAATTACCGGAATATACCCTCTCAGTGTGACCACACTTTTAAAGAATGGAAATTTAATCGATGACATCTCAGAAAGTGGAGAGAAAACCAGCGTGAAAATCCGACAATCAACACTTTTGACAGAAAACACTACTCCCGTCAATCAAGATATTCCTCCACCAATCTCCCAACCTAAGTCGCGAAAAACGGTCATCGCCGACTCTTTCCGTCCAAGGCAATGAAAGAAAGTGAATATAAATTACGATGACGATTCAATCCCAGACACTTTGGATCACCCATAACATGATGCAATTCTCTTCCACTTCAAACAATTGACGGGTTCTGGAAAAAGTCGGGTTTTGAAATGAGAGTATTTCAGCCAGATGATGAATCTGTCTATATTCTGCGGAATGGGGGAATTTTAAGTCGCTTCTGTCACGCACACCGACATGATATAAACGCTCAAGAGGGGAATACGTCTGTACGAATCAACACCAACGCACATCAACAGCGTTTTTAATCATCTGGCATCTGATTCGCACTCTCGAGCTGTCAGAGTGTGGATGGAAGATAAAGATGTCCTTCAAAACGCCGAGTCGACAACAGAGGAATCAGATCGTGCCACGCACGAAATGGATCAAACTAGGGCCGTCAATCACATTTGCCACCGGAAAGCATCAGTCCATGATTTCAAATCAATCGTAAATCTACCATCTCTTCTGGGGGATTACCAGCGTCCTGGATCGTTTCTTAACACCCACACTGACTTTGGAAATATCCGCAGATATATCCTCTGTTTCAGTGTTGTGTGTGAATTTGAGATTTTTTGTGGAAGATTTAACGTCATGGAACATCCTTGTTGGTCTCAGCGAAATGGATAAAAGCAGCTCTGGCGAACAAATCTTTTCTCTCAACCATCTTAAGAAACTGGTGCGATGCTCTTCTCCCATGACACCCTCGTGGCAGAATGTTCCCTCAGATCCTCAGACGTCACACTCTCGCCCACTGGAACCAGCTCAGATCCATGTACAGGGACCTGAGTAGGTACGTAGATTGCTGTATGAGATGTGATCATTGGATCACACCTCATGGAAATGGTGGTCTGATCCACTTCCTATTTCAATAATTATCCATTTTTCTCTCGTCATTCTCTTTCTACCCAGAGTCTTCCTCATGTCACAAACAAACTTGACTAGACAACCAACTTTGATGGAACTTCGCCATATCTTCCAGGAGAAGCAACGAATCCAGCTCAGAATGCAGCAAGATCAAACACAATCGGAACACTCACATTCCCCACAGAATGACCAAAACAATCCGGAAGAATCGGGTTCAAGTTCATCACTGGATGATACGTCATGTTGTGACACAGATGATTCTGAACATTTACCTTCTGAGTTGTCTGAAAATGACTTCCAAAAATTCCAAAGATGGATCTCGTATCCTAAATTCATCTTCGAAGATGGACTCTCGCTGTTCACCCTCTCAACAAGTGGGATAACGTGTAGGATTTACACTGCATCGCAATCCTTCCTCCAAAACTCACGACACCAGTATGTGACGAAACCAGCAGTCCCCTCCGCCACCAACAGCCTTCATGGACATATCGCATCAAAGACGCACAAGGAAGCTCTAAAAAGATGGATACAGGCTGAACAGGCTATCAATGATATTACAGCGATTGATATCCACGGAATAGATCGACACCGTCAGAATCAAGTTCGAGCTTGCCACTACGTTGCAAAGCGGCTCAATCCGATTGCCGACTTTAAATCACTCACAGATCTCCTCAACTCAACCGACAATGAGCAATTCGTGACAGACTCTCAAGGATCTGATGACCGTTTGTTCTGGACTATTGCTGAAGCCACCGATGGTGTATTCTTCGCAAAAAAGGTTGCTGATATCACCACAAAAACGCCTCTCAGCTTGATGATCGATACATCTACAGATTCCAGTTCCATCTCGACATTGTGTGTTAATTTGCGTTTTTTGTCTAAAGCGCATCAAGAGGTCACACTACTGGTTGGACTACGAATTGAAGGATGGAGGATCGGGAAAACACATCTTTGATGGAGTTTCTGCAATTCTTGCTGCTGAGAATCTCGAACTGGGTCAGATCATCTCTGTCACCACAGATGGTGACCCAGCCCTGACAGGAGTGCATGATGGCTTCGATGGGCAACTTTGGCCAAATCAATCGAAATCACTCAACATCCACTGCAAGGCACATACATTTCAGCTCTCTTTGAAAGACGTATTTCAGTCCATTCGTTTCCCTCTCTCACGGCAGCTGGTCGAAGACAGTGAAAACCAGATGGATAACGTGTCGAAGCGCTCTCAGCGAATCTCTCCAGTATCGTGATATTATCCTTCAAGTCCTCGCTGACGATAAGTCGGAAAAGACCATTCAACTCTGCGCAACGATGTCGAATCCAGAGAATCTCCTTCGAATCGCTTCGATCGTACTCCTCCTCAATCGAACAACCGAAACAAATAATCTCCTTCAACGAACAGTCTTATCTCTGGCTGATTCGAAAACAGTGATCGACTCTCTTCGTGTTGAACTTGGCTCGTTGACATCGGATGTAGTTCGAACAGAACTTCAACAAACACTGACAGCATTGCATTTTCTCAACTACAAACCATTTTTGCCAGGAATTGTGGACGAATGTATTCAAATGGCCCAATCACTTCGGGAACGACTGATGGTGCGCTTTCTACAACCAGACGAAAGCTCCGATCTCAATTTCATCTCGCATGAACATATGCTATCTCCACATTCTCCCGAAACCGATTATCCAATTCTCTCTCTCGCATCAAAATTTCCCAATTTCATCGAAGATGACCTGAAACCCGACATTGTTGATCATTGGCACCATATGAAGTCATTATACCGTCTCAACTTTAGCACAGTTTCGAGATCACCAGGAGCCATACTGGATCTACTGTTGATGGACATGGCCTTCAAATCAGACACTGTTATGTTCCCGATCCTCAGAATCATCAAAACCATCTCAACAACAACCGTGGACACGGAAAGAGACTTTTCCACCCTTCATTTCACGAAAAGAAAAGACAGATCGAACTTGGCCACCACTCATCTACAAATCCTTACCAGGATTTATCACAATTCTCCACGCATATGAACAGTCCCTGACATTGAAACTATCCTCCTGAAGAAAGTAGAAAACACAATTCAAAAGAGGAAGAGGACCAGCTCATGCAAAACGCGTCAAAACCGGAAAGATAGCCACATGATTCCCGATGATTCAAGTGATGAGAGTTCTTCTTAATTTGCCACCTTTTTTCTCTCATTTCGCTTTTTTTTTCTAAAATTATCCTCTTTGCGCAGTGCAATATGGTTTAGATTCAAAAATGAGGTATGATCGAAGGAGGTATGATCGATCTGATCCATCTCAGGTCCTTGTCCATGTACCAACTCTATTTTCAGGAGAGAACCTTAAAACAACTGAAAATACTGGATATCATCCTCACCGATCCCCTCTTCTGTGCACAGACATCAATCCACCCTCTCATTCAAAATAGTGTCTCTGATTCCTGAAAAGAGAGATTCTGTAATTCGATCACTACTCTTTGGTTTTTTCTCAACTGTTATCTCGTGAATGTCGTTCCCAATAAAGTCAGAAAGTGTGCAAGTTGTGCTGACAAACTTTTTCTCCCAGCAGACACTGTTCAGGGTGTGTTTACACTTTTGCTCAGGGTAAGGTATTTCGGTCGAACACTTCAGAGAAGGCGAAGGACCTCCCTGATCGTTCATCGGATTGCAAGACACACCAATCACTTCGGACAATTGTACTACGTTCGGATGATCAACTTCTTTCCTCAAATTGATCTGAAAAGAGGAACAAAAGCAAGAAACAACTCCTATTCAACGATACGATTTTTTCAAAAATGATTCTAACAAACACGAATAATTATAGTGAAAGATTTCATCGATCAACTGAGATCTGACCCTTTGAAGCATTACGTGGTGGTTTTGATCAACATGAAGGGGCCTATCCCTTCAATTGATGGCTTACACAACCTGAATGAAATGAAAAATGAGTCAGGAATTACGATTAACTGTCACTTTCGAGTGAAAGACGATGCGAGTGACGATTGAGGCTTTGTTCGAGCTTTAGCAGAGGTTCTTCCCAAAGTTGGAGAATCGATGGATTTCAATGAACCACGAGACTTTGAAAGCGAATTCGTGCGGCTGTGTGAACCTGACGTTGAGCTGCTGAGACTCCCACGTGAACTTGCGAGCGACGTGGCAGGTCGGACTGTTGTGGGTGATGCTGTTGGCATCGTTTGACGAGATGTCGCTGGCTTAGAGGAATAAATAGCTGGTCGCGTGACACTGCTTTTCAATACAGTCCTTTCAGTTCGTTTTCGATTTTGGATGTCGGGTTTCGGTGTCACGATCGGTCGATCCTTCGCGTAAGCTTGGGGCGGCGGGGCAAAAGACGTAGCAGGATTTGCAGGACGATTCTGAAAATTGGGCTGCGATGGAATTTGCATGTTTTGGGGATGGCTTGTTGGCGAACTTGATGGGAAAGCGGAAGAGGGCCTCGGATGGTTCGTTACGGCCGGAGAATAATTCTGAGACATGAAAAGGTTGTTAGGCGGCGGAAAAGGCGCATTTGGCGAAGGGTTCCAATTTTGGACGTCGGGTTTCGGTGTCATGATCGATCGAACCTCCGGCTCAGCTTGGGAAGATCGTGCATTTGAAGATGGGAGCTTTGGGGGAGGATGGTCGCCCTCTTTGATTGTTATGACTCCGATTTTGGAATGGCTTGTTGGCGAACTTGATGGAAAAGCGGAAGAGGGCCTCGGGTTGTTTGGTACGGCTGGAGGATAGTGCTGAGACATTGAAAGGTTGTTAGACGGCGGAAAAGGCGCATTTGGTGATGGATGCTTCAAGTTTGGGTCTATTATAAGGTCCTTTTGGAGATGACGGGGAGGCGAGATATGAGGGTGTGGTTGCGTTGGCTGAGAAGGAAGTTTGACAGGATTATTCGGAAAAGGAGGATGAACAATGGGGTGGACAGCTTGTGAAGGGGGATTTGATAGTTTTTGAACTGTTGTGTTCAGACTCTGAAAAAAGATGATGAAAGGTGGCGAAACAGACTCTAACTTCCGATAAAATCTCATCTAATCTCATTTCTGTCGTATTTCGAGGGGTAGGGACAATTGGCGTGCGTGTTTTGATAACTTGTTCGAAGATACACCCTTAGGAGGAGGATCATAAGGTGAGTGTTTCAAACTGATATTTCCGACAAAGAACTGACCGATAGATTCAAAGAGTGATTGATTAATTCCGGGGATGGTGGAGAATAGTTCTGGGAGATGGAGTCGGCAAAGATCTGTGACTTTGCGGACGAAATCATCGCTTGTTGGAAACACAGTTGAAATAATAGTTTCCTGGTCTTTCGATAATCGAACTGTATGATCTGGAAGGGCATCGAACCATTTTGATTGAGTGGCAAGTTCCATGCGGATTGAGAAACTTCGATCTGAGCGAGCCACAAGTTGAAAGTTTCACACTCAAACTCCTGAACGATCTCAACCATTTCGTTTTAACTCGCTAAATCAACCATTCCCTTGAATCCTTGTTGAACCATGAGCAAAAAAATCGCAGACAAATTCGTTTCAGAATTCTTTAATTGCCTCAAAACACAATCTGATAAACTCCGCACATTCTATGACCAACATGCTGAAAAATTTGTCGTCTCAAGTACCAGTGAGACTCGATATGCTGGGCAAGCAGATATCCATCAGTGTAACCTAACCTATCTTCATCACATGTTTACAGTCAAATTTTTAAGTGCGTACGCCTCGAGCGGAAATATCACAATCCACGCGTCTGGTGATGTTCGCACACCTGACACAACTCTCACCTCATTTTCCCAGACCTTTTACTTGCATCGAATTTCCCCAGAAAAGAAACAATATTGCATTCAGAACGAATCACTTCACTTCTTCCCGCCCCAATTCATCCCTCCAAAATTGGAAATTCTCTCACCACCAACCACCGCAACCATCACACAGCCGTCTCCAAGTCCTTATTTAACTCTACCATCCCACAAGAATCATCCACAACTCAAAAA
Source organism: Blattamonas nauphoetae (assembly GCA_033064195.1). Classification (NCBI taxonomy): domain Eukaryota; phylum Preaxostyla; order Oxymonadida; genus Blattamonas; species Blattamonas nauphoetae. The sequence continues at coordinate 175,196 of JARBJD010000068.1, read as the reverse complement.
TGATCCAGAACCACACCTCTCAACGAACATAGTCAGCCATGTCCACCAAATCCAGACTCTCTACCAACATCAGTCGCCAAACTCCCCTCTTTCAACACTTCAATATGACTCTGACAAGCTCGACCATCATCAAACGATCTACACCACCCATCACATCAAACTTAGTCCTTCTCAGCCACGCCAAAACGAACAAGCATGCCTCCCATTGCCTTCAACTCTGCCGAAACGTTTTGGATATGAATCGAGTCGCCGTTCGCACGTAGTTAACGAACCAACATCACCCCCACTCAGTTCATCGTCTGGGCTTCTCCCAATACCTTCAGACTCGACAAACGGTTTATTGCCGTTACCAGACGCAGAACAGAATTATCTTCTTCCTACACCGAACAAATCTTACAGGGACAATTCTAGACGATCAACCCGTTCGAACTGGCATTAGCGTCTGAAACAGCGAAATATACATTCTCCATTTGCATTTATTTATCATCTTTCACCTTTTTAACATTCAGGTAATTGTTTACTACCGACCATGAGCTCATTGTTCATCAAAGGAGTCAGTGAACATTTGCTCGTTCTTTTTGTTGATTTCCACGTCATATCCGCCTTCCTCTTCAGACACCAGACTAGATCATTGCTATTTACCTTTCCAACTCTATTTTGTGAAATTCCCTCCCACTTTTCTCGTGCCCCCTCTGTCCTTAAGGGCATGATCAAGATGGACAAAGTCCTTAAAGTCCTCAACAGTCCCTTACTCCTTGCTGGAGCACGTGCATTCAGCGCACTTATCAATGGTCTATACTTTCCAATTGTGTACGACGCGAAAAACAAAACGGCCAACGAGTGGATTGCATTCTTCCTGTTCGCAGTTCCATTGGTTGTACAATTCGTTTTTGCGAATTCATTGATCTTGCATGCTGTGTCTGCTGCATGGGCTCTAATTTCTGTTGTTATAGTTTGCGTGTATGTCCTGACAAGAATCACCACGTCATTCGAACTTTGCCACTCTTCGTGATTTTTCCCGACATTTATCTCTCTGAACATCCTTCCCCTTTTTATTCTTTTCTCACTCATTCATTCTCGACCTTCTTTGATAGCGCTATTTATCGCCACCGCCCATCCTTCAACCGAAGCGCGTTCCCAGCGCAGATGGAAGCAGCGATCCCACAAGTCAACAGCCTGATCCGCACAATTGTCTCATGGCCTTCCCTGCTGTCAATCCTGACATACAACTATCTTGGCTTCACTGAGGGAATCTTCAGCATTTCGTACAATGGAGTGAAAATGGTGTGAAATAGATGGGTTTCAAGCCATATTCGTATTTTCTTTTTCGTTCGGGAGACGGCTACCAAGCCCACATTCCTCTTTCTCTTTTTTTCGTCTTCTTTGTCTGTCGTCTGCACTCATCACATTTCCATGAATTGTTCACTCTCCGTCACAGAAACACTACTCCATTGCTCTCTACACTGGAATTCTCGGATTCAGCACATCGTCTCGCTATCTGGTGTGAGATCAATCATCTTTTGTCACATCATTCTCATTCTTCTTAAACGCAAGCTCTTATTCGCTCTTTTTCCATTTTTCCAACTTCTTCGTTCGACTTGCTGTCTCTCATCATCATTACCCCTCTCTCAATCCTCCTTTTTCACGAATCGATCATCCCTCTCTTTATCATCTTCAGAGTGGAAATGTCAGCCAAGAATGGAGCTGGAACCACGTGTGGAACCAATACTTCGCCCTGATCATCTCTGGTGCTCTCCGCGTCGTTCTCTCCATTTTCCTGGTTTGCCCACAATTCGTTGATCTAACCCACTCATTCTCATATTCACGACTCATGCCTTTCTCCACTTCTCCCCATCACCTCCATCACCTCCCCATTCATCTTTCTCTTTCTCCTCTCTCCACAGGGCCTTAGCACACCAGACTCGCTCCACAACCCACTCCACAACCTGTTCTTCACCATCCTCTTCGTGCGCCTTGTCTCATCGCTCTTCCTCTACTTCCGCAAGCACCATACCCTCCTTCCTCTCTTCCTCTCTCTCCTCCTCCTCATCCTACGGTCCGCAGTGGTGTCACTGTCGTTCGCTGGCAAATCTGAAATCATTGCCTTGTTTGCTGGTCTTCCACCACCATTCAACAACATTCCGGCAGCCTGCTATAATATTATTGGCTACGTGTTCCTGTTTCTGTTCTATTCGTCACTTTCTGACATCAAAGTGGCACTCACACGACTCTTCTCCTCGCCCTTCAAAATAATCTCTGAGAAGGCTAAAGTCAAGGCTGGTGTCCTCTTTAGCACATTCTTCTATCTTCTGCTCGGACTTGTTGTTCTTTATCTGCCAACCGTGATTGCTCTGATCATGCTCCTTCTGAAGGTTCCGGGTGCCCTCGACGTGTTTAGAGCTGATGAGAAGACAGTATGTCAGTGGAAGGAGGAATTGAGGGAGTCTTGAAGGTTATACTTGTTTGATTTGGCAATTTCACATTCTTGTTTCTCTCCCACAATCCCCTTTTCTTCATCATCTCTCTTCCCTCCCTCTCTCCCTTCACACTCCCAGGTCAACTTCGGGTTTGTCATGAACAGCATCTCGTTCGTCTCCCTCGCTGTGTTCGGCCTGCAGTTGTTCGTCACCATTTCCTCCTCTCTTCTCAACTCCCCGCCTTATCCCTACCTCACCCAGCTCCCCATCTCCAAGGGACGCACAGCCGCCTTCACTGCAGTTTGTCTCATGCATTCCATCCTTTTTCTGGTTCATTTTTTTGATCAACTCTCATTCCCCATTTTTCTCCCATATTCCACTTATTTCTCCTCCCCTTCATTGTATCACTTCTCTCTTCGCAGGGATACGTTCTGACAGCCGGCCTCGTGTTCCTCCGCCGCTTCTTCATCATCATCCCACCATTCGCCCAATTCCTCATTCCCTTGGGAGTTCTCTTCCTGGCGTGCTCGAATTTGCTGTCCATTCCGTTCGAGAAGGGATTGAAAGAGATCAAAAACCAGACAGACAGTGTTGGGAAGGATCTGAACAAGCAGATGAACAAACTGTCGTCGAAGCTCAAGTAGAGCTCCCGTGTCGCTCTATTCTGTCTTCTCGTGTCATCTCCAAGGACGCTCAGTATTCTAGTTTCATTAGTCTTTGTTTCGTGAATTTCGTGAAAGAGGGTAAGGTGACTGCCAAACGTGGAATCAAAGGGTCGTTCCATTCGAAATGCCTCCGAAGCATAAATTAGTGAGGAAACAAAACAAAACACAATCAAAATCTCGGACACAACATATTCACCCTTCGAAATTGAACAAAACAATCATTCATTCAACGATTCCGAACCCCGTCCGAAACGACGACGATTCCTCACTGTATTCACCTTCACTCCCTGCCACAACCGATGCATTCACAATTTCTGTTACTGATCGACAATATATGCAAATTTCAAAACAGATTCTGCAATACGAACTGAAAAGAAAGCAAATCAATGTCGAATCAATGATGAAACAAGCCCTTCTGGAGGGTGATGAGATCCGTCTTCCCACCTCCACATCTTCAGATTGGAGGTTGGCCTTACAGGATTCAGTCACAACCGATGATCTACGACAGGGGTGTCTCTCACTCTTCGAACGTGTCAACTCCAAAGTGAAATTGATACCAATTGAAGTTTATCATGCTGTCCATTTCCTGGAATACGCAACCATACGCACCAAACATCGCGAATTTCCCCAAAAAGCACTCCTTGAAGTCATATTCCCTGAGGAGTTCAAATGTCCGACGAAACTGACGTCTTCTCTTATCAATCTGGTTTGCCATCCATCCGACACACTCCGAACAGCTGCTCTCTCCTTCTTCGCCATTGGACTTTCGACCTCGTCTCAGAAATTCTCTCTCGCGGTGATTGCCACAAGATTGTTGCCTCAGCTCTTCCAAAGTCTGAAACCAGACGAAATACCAATTAACGGAACAACAATCGACTTCCACCGGCACATAACATCGATTGTGGGCACTTTCTTGAATTGTTCACCCCTTGAAATCCTGGGCCATCTCAACGCCAAATCGATCTCATAGTACCCGGACAAACCCGTTAGAGCGGATATACCCGTTAACCATTCCACATGAGCATAGCAGTCCCCCCTCTTCACTAAAATTATCCTTCCACTTCCCGTCCATTACTCTTTTCATTATTTTTAAAACAGGAGTCACTGTTGAAAGAATGATTGTGAAATGGAATGAGAAAAGTGAAAGTCGAAATGTGCTCGGAACTTAGCCAATGTCTTCCCAGGCGTCCAAGGGATGGTACATTGAGATACAACCTCTTTGTACTCAGCATCACATACAGGGTGTCGTGGCTGGTCATTCATCGATTTGAAATGACCCATAGACCTCGATCAAACATCTGAACAGGGGACAAATCATTTCAGAATTCGAACAATAACTTTCTTTCAAGCGCAACATATCAGTCGTCATAATAAAAGTTTCAATGTGAAGTGTGGTATGTTGGGAACGGGTTTATCCGACTTACCGGGTTTATCCGGGGACTATCATATCGCTCCATAACACTCAGATCCGAAATCATTGACCCTATTTTCCGAATATTTTGCGCATATTTGAAGCATCTCATCGCCTCTCCAGATACACCCACTGATTATCCTAACGGTCTCACTCTCTTGACGAAGCTGAATCTCCACGATCCATGTTTCATTTCTTTTCGACATGGTTCAATCCATCCTGATCTTAAACATTTTATTAACCATCTCAAAACGAAAATGGCAGAAGAACTGACTTCATCGTTGGATCTTGCCACGAAAGGAGAGACACAACACGAACTTCTCTTTGGCACATTGGACAGGACCAACGAACTCGGCTGGGTGGAAACATTTGAAAGAATCATTGCTAAACTCAGCGAGGGGAGGCGTTTGCCCGAATTTGGACTCGAAACTTTTCTGTGCTTCTTGTTAAATCGTCCGAAGGATGTGAAACCAGTCTTCCGATCGGACGGAACATTCTCCCTCAAAAAGAACACGAAAATCGTATCATCAAAACCTCTTCCTTCAACCATACTCTGTTCACTCTTGACACACGCTCGGCCGGACCAAGCTGCTTCCATTCTCGCGGCATTCGATCTTTTAGAAAGTGAGTCTGATGATGAAGATCTCGCGATGAACTTGAAGTGTGGTTTGTTCTCAAACGTGTTCGATGCACTCACTCCTTCGAAGTTGCCATTCACGAGTGAATTCATTCCACTCCACACACAACTTGTGGACGTGATGCTGAAAAAGCTCGACAGAATCCAAAAATATGCAGAATCGAAAGAGCATGATCAAGTTCGAAGCGAACAAGACAAGATCTGTCTCTCTTTCCTCAACCGAACGAAATATTACATCGTCCATCTCTCGCTCCATCCGTTCGCCTTCGTTCCTCACAGCTATAACAACTTCATCCTTGACTTCTTGACGAAGTTCTTTCGACCTGAGCGTAACAACAGTGTGACAAAACCATTTCGAGAGAAAATGAGGAAAGCCATGAATGCAGCTGCCCTCACGTCACCATCCCCACCCTTCATCCTCACCTCTGAACTTGTGTGTCGTCTCACCAACAAAAAGATCATGAATGTTGTGGACAGAATTGTTGCTCTGCTCGAAAGCGACTCTCCCATCGACGACGACACCATCCTTCGGATCTGCGCGTTCCACTCGAACCAACTGAAATGTGTGTATCTTCCGGAGTTGTTCAGAAAAGCGGGGAGATCAACAGAACTATACTTCCACACATTCAGGCGTCTCCTCTCTCTCCCCACTGACAATTTCCAACTTCGTCCGATCAAATGTCTCCTCTGCCAAAAGCCACACACCCTTCAACCAACACTCGACGAGTGGGACGATGTGGATCTGGCGACAGTTGGTGTTGTGCTGCGAAGCATCGACGAGGACCGACTCTCTTTCGATCATCCCTTGTCTCAACTCAACCAGCAACTCCTCGATTTTTCCGCGGAAATCCTGCCTCAAATATCACACTGTGCGACTCGACTGACTCCCTCGCAGCTCGAACGACTCCTCACTCCGTCCATCGACTTGCTCAGCAGATCCTATCTCTTCAGTGGCTCCACGATTGGAGAATTCATTCGAAAACGTGAGGGTGTTTTCATCGAAATCAACAGACTGTGTGAGCAGCGCGTGATCGTCCAGTGTCTCAGCAGGATCGGATTCTTCTCTCGCGTTGTCGATGGATTGCTGGACAACCGCACTTCCAACTCGTCCGAATGTTTCTTAACCCTCGTTCTCCGTGACGCACATATTTCTGAAAATGCAGGAGCAGACAGAAGAAACCAGATTCGCAGAGCACTTCCAGTCTTTTTGGAGGAAGGCTGGCAGGATGCTCTGAATGTCGTCCTAATCGACAACACGATTCAAGACCGAGTCAACAATCCAAATTCTGGAATCATGGGGATGATGCAATTCCAAGGGGCGAACGTGAGCAGTCGAATTGATTGGCCAAACGTTCATCCACACATTCCGTTCATTCACGTTCGACATCATCGCGAAGAAACTACATTCTCCTCGCTTTATTTTGGATCATATCGTTGATTATTTTCATCTCATGATAGTTATCACATAATTTGGTATCAGTGAAAATCAAGCAAAATGTGAACAAGTTACTTGTTGGAGGTATCCAAAACTCGAATTGGGACAGTTTCATCTCTCTTTCGGAACACAGACACAAAGTGACTAGTCTGGATTTTGCAGAAATCGTCATTCTTGGAGTCGTTTGAGCCACCGCACATCATCTGATTGACTCCAAACCAAACTTTCAGTTGTGATTCCGAGGCGGAGAGGAGAAGGGATGTCGGTGAAGATCCCAGGCTGGTTCTCATCGTCCACAAACAGTCGAGCTTCTCGAGTCGACGTGTTCACTCGAATCGCCACTGTCTGCCTAACTCGATCGCTCTTCTTGCTAGTTCCTTCTGGATTGAATTCATCATCATCTCTTCCCCCCTCTCCCTTCCGATTCCCAGGTCAACTTCGGATTTGTCATGAACAGCATCTCGTTCGTCTCCCTCGCTGTGTTCGGCCTGCAGTTGTTCGTCACCATTTCATTTCTCATATTCATCTCACGACAGTGATCCTCTTCTTGAAGCTGGGTGAAGCATATGAAGTGCAGTGTTGGACGAAGAACACAACTCCGAATCCAAGGGCAGATCCTTCCAACATGTCTCCCAAGCATAAATTAGGGAAAAAACGAAACAAAACAGAACCAAATACTCGATCACAGCCTGATCAGTTTTCGACTTCTGAAACACAGATCGCTCATTCAACACTTCCCAACTCAATCGAAAACGGCAACGATACATCACTTCATTCACATTCTATCCTATCCATAACTGATGTACTCACAATTATTGCCAATGATCGGCACTATGTTCGTGTGTCTAAACAAATTCTGCAATACGAACTGAACTGAAAGCAAATTAATGTCGAAACACTGTTGGAACAAGTCCATCTGGAGGGTGATGAGATCACTCTTTCCACCTTCACCCCTTCAGATTGGAGATTGGTCTTGCAGGATTCGATCACGATGGATGATCTGCGGCAAGGGTGTCTCTCGCTTTTCGAGCTTGTCAACTCTTGATTGAACCTGACGCAAATTGATGTTGTTCACGCCGTCCGCTTCCTGCAATATGCAACCATCCACATCGAACATCGCAAATATCCCCGCAACAAACTCCTCGAAGCCATATTCCCTGAAGAGGACAAATGCCAAACAAAACTGACGTCTGCTCTCATCAAACTGGTTTCATATCCATCCAACATGCTCCAACCAGCTGCTCTCTCCTTCTTCGCCGTTGGAATCTCGAACTCGTCAAATAATATCTCTCTCTCGATGTTTGCCACAAGATTGTTGCCTCAGCTCTTCCAAAGTCTGAATCCACACTCAATCCCAATTAATGGAACGACAATCGACTTCCACCGCCACATAACATCGATTTTGCGCAATTTCTTGAATTTTTCACCATTTGAAATCGTTCACCGTCTCGACCCCACATCGAACTCATTTCGCTACATAATACTCGAATACGAAATCATCAATCCAATTTTCAGCATATTTTGCGATTATTTGTGGCATCTTCTCGCCATTCCAGATTCACCACAGATTATTCGTCCAGCCACTCTCTAGTCTCGAAAATGAAACTCCATGATTATAGTTTCAGTTTTTTTCAACATGGATCAACCCAACCGGATCTTCAACGTTTTATTAACCATCTCAAAACGAAAATGACAGAAGAACTGACTTCATCGTTGGATCTTGCCACGAAAGGAGAGACACAACACGAACTTCTCTTTGGCACATTGGACAGGACCAACGAACTCGTCTTTGGCAAACGAAAATGGATGGACGAACTCCAGTGGGTGGAAACATTTGAAAACATCCTCGTTCGTCTGAGCGAGGGGAGGCACTTCTCCAATTTTGGACTCGAAGCGTTTCGGCGTTTCTTGTCAAATCGTCCGAATGATGTGAAACCAGTCTTCCGATCGGACGGAACATTCTCCCTCAAAACGAACAAGAAAATCGTACCATGTGGATCCAACCCGACCACATGGCTCTAACCCGGCCACAAACGGTCGAAATCCAAGCCAAATCACTGAAAAAGAGATCAGAAAAGCTTTCTCACAATTATCAACTTTGAACTCATTTCATAAAAAAAGGATCTTTTACAGCGTTTTTGTATGAATATCTGAAATGGACACGAAGAAATGCGAAATTGAAGAAGATGAAAAACCACAACTTTTATGTCAAAACAAAGTGACGATCGTCTGTCTGTCAGAGACTGTCACCGCATTCTTTCAACATCGGAATACCGAACAATGACTTCTCCGACCAGAAAGGGCTGGGAGTTATACTCTTCACACAACGTGTCGATGCGAACGGTGGCCGAAACCAATGTCACTTCACTCTCTTCACTAAGGCGAGCATCGAGAGCAACAAATGAAGGAAGGCGTGTTGGATGCAGTGGACATCCTCCACTTTTATCGGAAGAAGCGGAAGCGGAACTGGAAGAAAGATGTCTCAAATCGATTCCTGAACAGGGTGGAATCATCATATCGGCCTTGATTCCAATTGTATCACAGTTTTTTTTCAAAATCTCATTTCTTTAGGCCAATGAAGTCTATCAGAAATATCGAAAGATGTTGACGATGATAGAATTTTGGAAAGAAGCTTTATGAAGTCGTTCATCAAACGCTCTCCTACTCTCCAGACGTCCTTCCCACTCACCCTCGAACCAGAACGAAGATCAGCATACACAATCCCAACAATGAATCAGTGGCAGATTTTTATCACCGATCTTCTCTCCAGGTTCAACATCAAACCTATCAATTTGTTCAATCTCGACGAGACTTCACTTCGGATTGACGGAAAAATGAAATGTCTCGTCGTTCATCGTCACTCCGACTCAATACCCGTTGTAGTCTCCACCAAACGCGTGAAAAATGCAAGCATAGTGCTGTGCGTGTGTGCAGATGGATCCAGTCTCCCCGCTCATCTTTTGTGGAGTAAGAAAAAGCCAGCTCCTGAATTTCAAGAACTGTCTGCATTCAATGTTACCTGCCACTACAACAACGAAGGCTTGATGACAACTCCAATATTCAAGGAAATTTTGGAAAAACACATATTTCCACAAATCGATTCTAAAAGAGGGAAAAAAGCAAGTACTGACAAGGCTCTTCTTCTAATGGACGGTCATCCGTCAAGAAACGACCAATCCATTCACAAACTCGCTGAGGACCACAATATAGTCTTAGCACTGCTCCCAGCACATTCGACAAATCTCACTCAACCTTGTGACAGGTATATCTTTGCTCGATTTAAGGCTGAATTACAACGACAGTTCAACAGTGAGAGCGGAACGAGTATCAGTTCATATCGATCGGAGCTTACTCGCGTTCTCCCATCGGCACTTTCTTCGGCAACACATCCTGATGTCATAAAATCCTCGTGGGCTGTGTGCGGTCTCCACCCGCTGAATATTTCGACTCTTGTCGATCAAATGACGAAAATGCATGAGAAACAGACAAAACTGAAAAAAACCAAGTGAAGTCCAGATGATCCAAAGACAGCCTCCACACTGTATGGACAGTGCAAGTATCGAGCTCGATTGCTCAATTTCGTTCAGACACCTCCGTCGGAACCTTCTCTTCCAATTGTGCCGGTCAAACGACCAAATTCAACAAAAAATCATCTGACGATATCCAAGACAATCAAACCAACTCCCAAACTTAAGCAGACAACACTCCAATTCGGTGTCTCTTCATCAAAGCAATAATTTGACACAATACAGTGGATTTCCAGCAGTTCAGATTTTTATCTCATCTCATTCGATTTTAAGTGACCAAAACATTTTTTTGAAACGATCTGAATTTCTCCGAGAATACCTACTTCTAATTGGGACCGAACAGGAATTTGGGTTTTAACTGTGAAACTGTGTTATTCTCTCTTATTTTTAGAAAAGAAACCCACTGAAAGATGAGAAAAACGATGTGAAGAAAGATGGTCGTTTATCTTGTGGTCGGGTTGAAGCCATGTGGTCGGGTTGGATCCACATGGTATCCTCAAAACCTCTTCCTTCCACCATCCTCTGTTCACTCTTGACACACGCTCGGCCGGATCAAGCTGCTTCCATTCTCGAGGCATTCGATCTTTTAGAAAGTGAGTCTGATGATGAGGATCTCGCAGTGAACTTGAAGTGTGGTTTGTTCTCAAACGTGTTCGATGCACTCACTCCTTCGAAGTTGCCATTCACGAGCGACTTTCTGCCACTCCACACACAACTTGTGGACGTGATGCTGAAAAAGCTCGACCGAATTCAACGATTTGCAGATTCCAAAGAGCATGTCCAGATTCGAAGTGAACTGGACGAGAATCGTTATGATGTGGTCGAACAGACGAGAGATTACATCGTCCATCTCTCACTCCATCCGTTTGCATTGGTTCCTCGCGGCTGCGACGTCACCATCCTTGACTTCTTAACGCGTTTGTTTCGGCATTACTTCGAAAACAGCGTGACGAAACCATTTCTTGAAAAGTTGAGGAAAGACATGGATGAGGCTGCCCTCTCGTCGTCATCCCCACCCTTCATCCTCACCTCTGAACTTGTGTGTCGTCTCACCGACGAAGAGATCCTGAATGTTGTGGACAGAATTGTTGCTCTGCTCGACAGCGACTCTCCCATCGACGACGACACGATCCTTCGGATCTGTGCGTTCAACACGAACCAACTGAAATCTTTGTATCTTTTAACAACAAACCGGGGACATCAACATACGAGAGAGAGCCGCGAAATGATTAAGGGCTGGCCAAGGTCAACATGACCAAACAATAATCAAGTTTTAGCTGTTAATGAAAACTCCCATCAAAGGAACAAAGTGTACACAGTGATGGTTCTGCCCTCAAGGGCTGTTGATGCCAAAAAAAAAAAAGGTATTCATGATTGGATCTTACCCAGAAATCCCTAACAGGGAACAAAAACTGGGGGAACAGAGTCGAAAACGACCCATCGGGCGATGCAAAGGATCGCCCGTGTGGGTTGACCACAATCAGGACCACTGACACGAGCTGGAGGAGGTGTGTGTCAGGGTTGTATGTTGATGTCCCCGGTTTGTTGTTAAAGGACTTCGATAAATCTCAGTCCACAACCAAACCGGGTCCCTCAACATACGAGTATTGAAAGGCTCATGCACGGGATTGGTGCTAAGAAAGCGAGTAATGAGAAGAAAATAAAGATATCTTTTAGGATCAGTATTTGGCCGTGAGTCTCGTTGGAGCTGACACCGCCTGGGCGACTGCTCGTGATCTAAAGAGAATGACAATCGGAGGGGAGCTGGGCTGTTTACCTGACAGTGATGAGGAAGCATCTTGATCAGGGGTTTGATTCGTCAGCACATTTTAGTGCATTCGTCGGATCAAATGATCCGACGGGCACTTTTTTGGCGTCAGATCATCGCCTATTTGGGAGCTTCGAGTTTTCTTACTTTTTCTCGTTTTCCACACTTTTCAGCTGTTCATTTCACCTCTCAATTGAAAAAAATCACTTTGCTGTCTTCATAATACAAAAGAAAGGAGTTTGTGTTCGAATTAAAGACACGTTGGGTGAAGTGGACGGATCTGTCCCTTTGTGATCCCGCCACTTTCTGAGAAATCATCGATTTCGAAAAGAATTCCCAGTTAATTCTCACAACTTTCGATCATGATATGTTCATCCTACTCTCAAATTGTGTCAATCCCTGTACACATGACTTTAGTTTTGGAATCAACCCGGACCCATTGGTTCGAAGCAAGTATTGAGAAATTTCTTTTTTCACTTCATTTCAACTTTTTTGTTCGATTAAACACAGTTTTTGAACAAACAAAGGCGATATAATCATTTTATGAAGTGTCGGATCAAAAGTGGTCCGATCAGTCGGATCCTAATCAGAAGCCTGATCTTGATCCATCTGTGCTCCATCTCCCCCATCACTGCGCCCCTGGACCCAGCGCCCCTCAACACCGATCCCAACTGCGTCAGTTTCATCCTACCTCGCGCCATCCTCGCGCTTCAAGCTGAGGTGAGGAGACTCACTGTGTGTGTGAGGAGGCAACTCGACTCACTGTTTGTGAGGAGGCAACTCGACTCACTGTTTGTGAGGAGGCAACTCGACTCACTGTTTGTGAGGAGGCAACTCGACTCACTGTTTGTGAGGAGGCAACTCGACTCACTGTTTGTGAGGAGGCAACTCGACTCACTGTTTGTGAGGAGGCAACTCGACTCACTGTTTGTGAGGAGGCAACTCGACTCACTGTTTGTGAGGAGGCAACTCGACTCACTGTTTGTGAGGAGGCAACTCGACTCACTGTTTGTGAGGAGGCAACTCGACTCACTGTTTGTGAGGAGGCAACTCGACCCACTATTGGTGAGGAGACATCTCGACTCAGACTGTGTGTGTGGGGAGACGTACACTTCCTTCCTTCCGTCCACGTCAGACCTCCTTCAACAAAACAACACACCTTGATTCTGTCTCTCTCTTGCCGAGTGGCTTCGTCTCAATCATCCCCTCATCAATGACTTGACATCTTCCTTGTCGTAACCCCTCACAATCATTGCCTGCTTCTCCTCTTCAACATGGCTTCACTCCAAGTTGCTTGATATCTGTCATTCATCCATCTATCCCTCTGGTTGCCTGACCTGCACCGCTGAGTGCAAAAAGGAGTTCGTCCCCAGTCACATCACTCAAGGGAAGCGCCTTGGAAAAAAGAGTCCACAAGTCTGGCTGGTTAGCGATTTAATAATATGTTAGCGGGAGAAATAGGGGAGGTTTCACAGATCTCATGCACGAAGGGAACTCACGATTATGTATCCTCCACATCGTGTCTTTCATTCATCTTGTCCCCACTGTAGACAATTAACGTTGTCTCTGTCTGAAACTTTCTGATTCTAAATAAGATCTGTTCGAGAGGAACTGCCATGTTGTTCCTCGTAACACTGCTTCCATCTAGTTCACCAAAAGTTGGAGTTGCTTCTGTCAGCGGCACAGCACGCAAGAAGGAAGAAGCAGTGAGGAAGAAAGAAGGAACGAGCACGAGCTGAAGATGGCTGAGTCGCTGAACGGTTCTGTCTTCACTCGCAGTGGAGGAGGGAGTGAGTGTTCAACACTCCTCTTTGCCGAGTTTGGGAAAGTCGTCGTCAGATTCTCTTTTACTTTCCAAACAATCACATTCTGCAATCGAATCGGCATCGTTCCATCTGAATTCAGACAATCGATATATTCGCCAACACAGCTCGTGGTTCAACTGTCTCAGGATGGACGGACACAACTAACTTTCCCTCCAACAATCCTGTCCCTTTCCGATTCGCTGTGATCATTTTCAAACTGGTGGATGAGGTTGAGATTGAATCTGGAAGTTGTGGAAGAGTTGCAAATGGTTGTGGTGTCGATTGAAGTTTGGTTGGTCAAGAATTCATGGAAGATCACTTGTCTCCGAGTGTGATCCCGTACTGAGACCCCAGTGATGATTCTGAATTGCGTCACGAGCTTTCCTGGAGTCGCTGTGACCGATGCTGGGTCCATCTTTCCCAACTGGGATATATTGGGGGTAATTTCGAACACCTGCAAAGGTCCTTGTAGTGTTCAGTTTCGTGTACACGAACAATCTCTCCGAACCCATATGGAAGAGGATCTTCCACTCTCTGAGAGAATCCTCGTTCATGATCAAGGAAACTTTCTGTCACTGCCGGTTCGGGAATAACCCCACCCATCCGTATTGGTATTGGCTACGTGAGCCAGAATGATCTACCGGCTGTTCATTAAGTCGCATTCCATCACTACTCAGGTGTCCTCTCCATCATTTCTTGTTCCTTCGGAACCACTATCTTCTCCGTCGAAGATGGTTGAACTGCGTTTCTGACTTGATTGAGCTACATCGTGTTTGTAGTAATCAAGTTCACTTCACTTCGCAGACACTAATCACAACAGCAGTGAGTTTTGACCAAGTTATTCCGAATGTCAACTATCTTTCGTCATGTTCGAACGAGGATGTAAGCTCGATCCCTTTCAGAAGGCTGGAGCCCGTGGAGAAAGGTGATTGATGGATTTCCTGTTGAATCCCGAGTCGGCTCCGTGGACGTTTCCCTATAACCTGAAGGAAGGTGTCAGAGGAAGAAGACAACGATCTTCTTCCCACACTGCTTGTTCCGATTCCCAGAAGCGGATTGTGACGAGTTTGCGCTTCCAACTGAGTACTCTGATGATGGTAGTTGTGTTCCATTCTGTGAGGAAGGAATCTCCTCCTCTCGTCGTGGTTTGTTGGAATATGATTCACCATCCAGCTTGACCGGTTCTGTTTGTCAAAATAGAGATGGGAGTTAAACTTTGTCTTCGCTGCTCAGTGAGGGAAAGTAATGTTCTATTCCTTGTCTTCTCCCCAGCGATATTTGTCAGTCAACTAAATCGTCACTCGAGATGAGCGGGATTTGATTGATTGGCTGCTCCTCGTCCATCAGATGGTGGAGTTATGCTGATACATCACCATCCCTCCCAGTTCCGTTGACATTTTCTCTGTCTTGTTCCCGTGGTGTCTCTTGTCGTATTGATAGTAATCCTATCCTTGGTTTGCCTCCCAATCCAACCCCGGTGCTCTTGTCTCCCCGACAGGCCAGGTGAGGTGACATTGATCCGGAACGTCGCGATGAGCGATGATATTCTCCCAAAATTCGAGGAGTGGAGATATCCATCTGTACTTCATTCGATAATTGCGATGGTCGCAGGCTGCGGTTGAAGGACGGTTTCTCAAATGATTGCAGGCGAAATTTCATCTTGTGTAAAATCATCTTTCCCAGGAGCTTGAATGAGTCCGGCGAAAACAGGATAAAGTGTAGATCAAGATCCTTTTCGGTTTGGGGTGCGTTGATACAGGAGGTACAAAATATTGACTTGGGAAAGTCTCCAAAGACATGAACTCATCTGTATATTCCTATGTTAGTTTGTTCTCCTCGATCCCCTGCTGGAATTTTTCCATTTGAGCGTCATGCACATGGTTCCCTTGGATCGAAATGATTCGATTGGTCCCGCCGAATAGAGTTCGCTAGTGCTGTCTGATGAAACTCTACAATCGTAATATATCGATATATGCCTTCGTTGACGTTAACCATAATCATGATGCAGTATTTTTGATCGTTCGAATGAAGACCGAATTGTATGAAATAGTAAACTCGTATTCATGCAATCTGATCATGAACAATCGTTAGATGAGTTATTTCTGCTGCACTGCACGCCTCAAAGATCTATCGACGCGAGGGCCAGTTGACCAATCTGGTAGCAAAAGTAGGCTCTCCGATCTAGCGGAACTACTCATATATTTCACCAGTCCCATGAGTGATCACTTCTTTTAGTCTCCCATTGAGCCCTGATGTCGTGAGATTTGCCAGAAACGATGTTGTATATTCTTCTATGTCGACAGGTTGTTGATCGCGACTCAGCCTTGAGGTCCAATGTGTTTCGAAAAGTAGCCCATGGTATTATTAGTATTGTAAATCCGAACACTTTCCTTCTGCCCCCCTGTGGGACGTTGGCGTTCAGACATGAAAATAACGACGGAGTTGATTGATCTCTCCTCTCACAGATCGCCCACACTAACTCCAAACACTTTCTCGTTCTAGCTCTCCATCGCCAGCATCTCCTCACTCGCCAACGGATCGTCCGGAAGCCCCACCTCAGCCAGAAGAACATATGGACTTGCTTTCGAACTCAGCGCAGATTCTGTCATAGATACTTGTTGTGATGCTGCAATATGGAAGAAAGGACCAATTGTAAGCATTGACACTTTTTCCCGCGTTGAGTGCACTAGGCTCGCAAAAACACCGATCATAGCAATTCATCGCTCGCTTGGAAAAATGCTTGAGAGGCGACAGATTTTGGAGCGGCACCGGATCTTCTTGCTTTCAGAAGAGTACCCAGAATACAAACGAGAGACAGGCAGATCGGGGAAGACCATTCTCCACACTCGACTGACCGTTAGGAAATCGCGAGGGATTAGAGGAAAAGAATATCAGAATAGACTTTAGATGATGCAGAGGAAGACATACTGTTTGCAGCATCAAATTCAAACCGAACAGATGAAGTCCCATCGCATCTTGGGAAGGATGGAAAAACAATCCCAAAACTGACCTTCCCGAAGTTGAACTACACGATGCCACGGTTGTCCGTCCTCTCTCGACCGCCCCTGCCTTCTCCTCCCAAAACCAACCGCTAATCACAATACTGAGATCTCGATTCGTCACAAACAAAACCGCGCCTCGCCGCCCCTCGTCCTCCCCGTTCTCCTCACTCACTCCCCACCACTCGCCCACCGACCCCTTCCGCGCTGTGCTCTCGTCACTGTTCGTATTCCTCTGCTCTGCGACGGTTCTGACGGCGTCGATCCAAGCGGCGTTGCACATCCACGAAGTGGGCATCTCTCGGCTCTTCTCACTTTCAATTTTACAAACTCGCACTCCCTATTCGCCATCCCCATCTCCCAGAATCGAGCTCATTCCTTCTGAAGCAGTTCATCCGGTCTTAACCATAAATTTGGATTTCACTCTCATCTCAATTGTTTTGGACATATCATCAATTTTATGTGCAAATCCAAGAATTATTCACTGTTTATTCTTCGGACGACATTCAGAAACTCGGAAATTTACATCATATACGCCATAATTGTGAGTCACAAAAAGACTCATGTTATTGTTCGATCTAATGAACATTTTCATTTCATCTCGGTTTTCTATTCAGATATCATATATTTCAAGAAGGAAAATAGTGAAAAGAAACGAAATGGTATTGCAGAAATTAACTGGGATCAGATCCGACTGGGATCACTGGGATCAAATCAGAAGCCTGCTGATTCATCTTTCACTTGGTTCACAGTTCTCCATGAGCTCAGACTGTGTTGTAACTTCAGTCGTATCGAATGGGACAGGATCCATCGTTTTCGTTGAGACAGCTGACATCACCTCAACCGCTTCAAGTCCTCCATTCTCTTTCCTGAAAAGCACTCTCACAGTCCCTACGAACCGTCAATTCACCGAACTGGAAAGGAACATATTCGTGGGGAAGGTTGGAGCGAGGGAGGAGAGTCTGCTTTGGAGCTGGCTCCCGCATACGGACACTGAGGAGAAGATATTTGTTGCATCTGAAGGGATGGACCACAACAATTGTGGATTGATCGCTCTGCCTTGCTCGTCGTTTGAGAAAGCATTCCAGAAACAGAAATCAGGAACAACCAATCTGCTTCTCAACACTTCAAGTGTTCTCTCAAAAACTCTCACTCCCACATTCTCCTCGTTCACCATCACATCTTACACATCGCCTTCTCGCCAATCTTTGATTGTCACGTCCTCTGGCTCCTTCAGTCTGACAACCCAATCTCTCTCAATCGACTCAGTCGACTTTGAGAAGGCTCCTGACAGCGATAAGTTGGCATCATCGCTGTTTGCGCTCACTTCATCCAGTTGCCTCTCTCTGACTGACGTGTCGTTCTCCCCCTTCTCAACTTCAGATTCTCAAAGTCTGATTCGGTCGTCATCCTCAGGAAAGATCAAGCTCCATACTGTCTCCTTCTCTCACTGCAACGAGGAATCGAGCGAGAAAGGTCGCGTGATCCACATCTCAAAGAACTCGTTCTCAACTGGTGACGTGATCATGAAATCTGTCTCATTTGTCATCACTGCTGGCAAAGAAGGGACAGACGTATTGCTGAAGGGAGCAGGAATTGGGACTACTGTGACAAACGAAACGTTTGAAGGGCCATTTGGAAACGAGGAAGATCAGACCCTTCTGAAATTGAAGCAATTTTTGGGTGAGGATCAGACGACACCCGAACACTCTGGCCCACTGGCCTATTTCATATTTCCACACACAGACGGAGATGTTACAGTTGATTCGTCGTTCTTCGATCACGCGAATTGTGGAAAAGAGAAACTACCGTGCTCGTCTCTGTCGCATGGATGGGCTCAACTGAAAGACTCGTCGTCTGTTGTCCTCTCCTCCGCAACCACTCTCGACTCATCGCTCGCCACAACCCAAACATCACAGACCCTGAAATCGAAGACTTCTGCTCTCTCAGTCGCTGTTGCTGAGAGTGGGTCGTTCACTGTCTCAGCAGGCACTTCTCTGTCTCTTTCATCGATAAGCTTCTCCTGGGTGGTGATTTTGTCATCATCATCGTCCTTCATCAGCCTTAGCAACACTGCATCTCTCTCTGTGACATCCTGTTCGTTCACCGCATTCACCTCGTCAGCTTCAGGATCTGTTCTGTCTGGAAGTGTTGGAGCGGGTTGTTCTGTTGAATTCACAGCATCCAGATTCGAGTCATGCTCATCGTCAAACGTTGAAGGGTCGGGCGTGCTTGACATTTCTCTTCTCACTGACACTTCATCTTTCCTCCTCTCGGCTGACTCATCGTTCCACAATTGTGTGTCGACAGGAATCCAATCAGACTTTCTCCTCCTCTCTCACCCAACACTCAGCAAAACTGTTCTCGAGCACACCCTGACCCTGGATTGGACAAAAGATTCGTCGACAGCGACTCTGTTTGTTGGGAAAGAAGGAGCCTTCCTTCCTCTCGTGCCCCTCTTCTTGTACTTCACTCCGATGGAGTCGACTGGCCATCTGGATCAGAACTGGTCGGACATGTCAGTGTGTGGATTGTCTGTTTATCCGTGTAAGACTCTGCCGTCGCTCTGGACGCGATTTGAAGCGATGACAGATGTGACGATCGAAGTGGGAGGAGATGTAGAACAAGTTGAACCGATGGAACTGAACAAGAACATGAGATTAAATGGAGGAGAACACACTCTGACGATCAACGAAGGAATCGGAACAAGAAACACAGAATCAGGATTGTTTGGAGTGAGGAAGGAGGCAGAAGTCAACTCGATAAATGTGGAGATAGGGATACTGACGAGTGGATCGTTGTTTGAATGCTCGTCCTCATCGTCGCTGACATTGGAAGACTGTTCAGTCACACAACTGGTCGCTTCGATTGCTGGATGTTTGGTTTGTGTGAACGAAGGAGCGAATCTGGTTGTCAAAAACACTTCCTTCTCTTCTGTCTCTTCGACACATTCGCTGGCAGGAGTGATTGTTGCGTCGGTGTTGGAAGGATGTTCGTTCAAGCTTGACAATCTGACATTCTCATCGTGCAGCTGTTCAAGTCGATCGAGTTGTGTTTGGATGGAACTTGTGAACACAACATCCTCGTCCTCTTTCGATTATTCGATGACCGATCTGAAATTCGTTGAGACATCTGCCCAGACTCAGAACACAGCTGAATCAACAAGAGGAATTGATGTATATCTACTTGGTTACAATTTGGATTCGATCATTCTGGCGGATTTGTGGGAAGGAAGCTGGGACACATCGAAAGAATGGTCAATCTGGGCAGACGACTCGAAGAGTGGCGTGAACAGCTCGATTCTTCCTTATCTGGTTGACATCGCCGAAACAGTGGAAGTGGACGAGTCTGGATGGCCTTTCTTGAAATGTGGGCATTTCTTCATGTTCTGCGAAACACTTCACTTTGGACTGGATCGAATGAAATCAGCGAATCTCGAATCCATGACCATCATCAACTCTGCGCCTCTTGTGGCCACATTGGAAGCGAAGGGAGTGTTCTCGATTGTTGGGAAGACCTCCTCGTCCACTCTGAGTCTTTCTGAAGATGGACGAATTGAAGTGGTTCGAGATGAAATGACAGAGTCTCATCTGACACTCGACACACTCTCTCTCCTCTTCTCGTCGACTCGTCTTTCCACATCTTTCGTCACCTCCACTCAATGCTCCCTCTCTCTTCTCTCCTGTTCGCTGTCATCTCCATCATCGACGGTTCTGAGTGTTCATCTAATCGAAATATCAGATGGATCGTTGAACATGAATGGAGTGACATCGTCTTCGATCAAAACAACAACCTCTCTCTTCTCCACTTCGAGCTCTGTGATGATTGAGTCCTGCTCGTTCGAACAAGTTTCGCGAAGTTCAGACGGTCCTTCCATCCTCGAGGCTTCGGTGTCTGACACACACCACGTTTCGATGAAGAACACAAAAATGGTTGGAAGTCTGTCGAATGGGAAGTCTCATTGGGTTCTGTTGAAAGGAGAGAATGAGGAATCAGAGAAAGAGAAGAGTTGGGCCGGAACATTCAACTTGAGCTGTGCTCAGTCGAGTGTGATGATCGAGCGAGACCCGTCGACACTCACATTCGACAGATCGTTCAACCCGTATTCGCTTCTGTACTGCTTCCACGCCCGCACTGCTGGTGAGATTGTTGTTGAGACGACCTCGAGCTCGGCTGACCATCCGCTGTGTGGGAATGTGAAGCTTCCTTGCCGCACAGTTGACACTGGATTTGAGTTGACAAGGGTAAACACAGTGAAGATCTCTGGAAATGGAGAGCTTAGCTCGAAGATGGAGTTTGATGGAATTGATGTTGCTGTTGGCTCGTTGCGACATTCTGGGACGCTGTTGGTGGTTGGGAAGGGTCAGATTGTGAATGGAGAAGCGAATGAGCTGGATTCTCTGACGATCAGCGAACTGGATGTGAATCTGGACTCGTCGACACTCTCTTTGGATGAAGGAGTGTTTGAGAACAGAGGGGGGCTGTTGGTGTTGGAGAAAGTGAATATCTGCTGTTCAACCGAACTCAGCACTTTGGTTGTGAAAATGAGTGGAGGGACGCTGACGCTGACAGACACGACAATCAGCGGAGACTCATCCAACATCGTTTTCGACAGCACATTATTCTCTTCGCTCTCCGACTCCGCCCCTCCTCAGCCTTTCCTTCTGTCGATTGGAGGGGGAGGAGTTGTTCTGGATGGAGCGTCACTGACAACACATCAATTGACACCTGCCTCATCGGCTCTGATCACTCAATCGAAAGGATCTCTCACACTGAACAACATGATTGTTGAAAATGTCACCCGCCAGACTGGAGATGGAAGCATCATCTCAGCAACACTCAACACAAACACCGATCGCCTTTCGATTCACTCAACATCTTTCGCATCGTGTTCGTGCTCAGCTGGGAATGGAGGAGCGCTGGCAGTGACGATCACGTCAGGCTCGCTGTCGCTGGACGAATGTCGATTCGAGAGCTGCGCGAGTGGGAGGGACGGAGGGGCAGTCTGGCTGGACCTGTCGCAGATGCCGACACCGTCACAATACTCGCTGTTACAGACGCAGTTTGGGACAAACAATTTAGCGAACAGGGCGTCTGGGAAGGGACACTGCGTGTTTGTGTTGGGGGAGGACCTGCGACGCGTGGTTGTGGGGAGCAGATGGCGAGGGTCGTTCGAGGAAGCGAAAGAGGACGATTTGTGGGGGAGAGACGAGACAACCCCAACAGAAGGAACATCGTTGCTGTCACTGCTGAAATCGCAAGTGATTGGGGTGGGAGAGGGAGGAGAGGACGACGCAGCAGGCACCGTCGACGCCCCGTTCAAGACACTGCATCGCTGCTTCGAGGAAACATCCAAACGGGATGGATCGTTCGCTGTTGTTGTCGTTGAGAGAGCTCGGATCGGAGAGAGCTGTTGGCTGGTGAGTGAGCGGGGATGGGCGATGGATGTGAGTGGAAGTGCGGAGTCGCCTCGAAGCGAAGTGCTGTGCAGTGTGAGTGACGAGGAGAGGAAGCCAGGAACAACCTCTTCGTCAGCACGGCACGCGATGATCACTCTGAGCGGACAGTCGCTCTCATTCTCCGACATTCTATTCTCTTCCTTTTCTGTCCCTCGCTCGATTCAGTTTGTTTTCTCTCTGCTGACATCGTCACACCTTACTCTGTCGTCCTGCTCGCTCTCATCATCGTCTCCCATCGCTGTCTCTCTCGTTTCTGCGACTGGCTCGTCATCATTCTCGGCCCACAGTCTTTCGATGAATGGTGTGTCGTTTGTTGGGAAAGCAGGACTGGTGACGTTTAAAGATGCAACCACAATCACACTGACATCGTGCTCGTTCCTGTCGGTGTCGTTGGAAGGAGGAGCGCTGCTGTGGGGGAGGACCGCCCTTCCAGTAGGTCCATTACGAAACCGGCTGCTCCTCTCATGATGAGACGTGACTTGATCAATAATAAGTTAATTAAGGGGTTAGGCCTGGTCAATTCATTATGCAAATTTAAGTTAAAGATTCGAGCCACATTACCTCTTCACAACAATCAAGTGACTTTCTGCGTCTTAGGTCGTATCCTATTCAAGATGCTCAAAAACTGGCATCCCTCTCTCCAGATAAAGATGACGAATTCCTTTCGGAGTAAGTGTATCAGACACTTCGCGAAGCAGAATAGGATGTAGGGGGAAAAACGTAGACAGAACGTTCTCCCATGGATCCAGGATTCACACCCCCACGTAGATGCCGACCTTGTCAATCAACTTGGAAAGTCAGGCCAAACTCAAGGTGAAGGCGACACAGAGCGTCTTAACGTCGAAAATCTGCTTGCAAGACAAAACTCTTACAACCTTTCATGAAGAGGAACAAAATCAACCTGATACGGCTCGAATCAACCACTACAAATCGGGAAGAAAGACAAACGATATCGAATGTCTTCCAGAACAAATGGTCCAAGTTTACAATTCAACATTGATCAAATCGTGTCCCTATTGGATTCAGAGGGACTGTTCGTGAATTACGAACGAAATCGAAACCCGACCGCCTTCACCAAATTATCTCACACCACGATCGCACCACGAGTTGATATCCATCGAAAATCGAATATATTATGCCAAAGAATACTCATTTGGACTCTATTGCAGAATACATCTACCTGGCATGCAATCATTCAAGTCGGTCGAACCTAGCCACTTCCTTCGTCATTTTGCGCAGCTTCGGTCGAAACGAAGCGATTTTGCGAGTCAAGAATGCATTGAAGGACCATATCTCCGCGATTCAGAGAGACCAAGATGGAGATCAGTTCTGAGCTCGAACTGGAAATGAATTTTGTTATCCGTCCTTCAACACTGTTGAACTCTTCTTGACGCAACTACACTCTACTTCGACATTCGTTCGTCTTTGTGAGACGCACATCTTGGAGGAGGTGAGGTATGAGGTGGAGAATGTGAGACCAGCCACATTTATCTATGACCTCTATCGACCATCACTAGATCCTTTGTTGCCGCACCTCGCTCAACTGCACCTCTCGACAGGCATCATTCAACACATTCGTTATCGCACTTCAATTAGGAAGAACAGCGACATGCTAAACATTTTCAACCTCGCAGAGGATAGAGTATCGCTGAATCGTGTTCAGAATCAGTCGACAATTTCGTCGTTCAGGACAACCCTCCAATACTGTCTTGTTTCTCCCAACAATCCTGTCTGAAACTCCAAAACGTGCCGACAACTATCTCCCGAACTCCGTCAAACGTCTGAGCACAATGACCTAAGCCAGGGAGAGGGAACGTTTCACATCTCAAAATTGTGGCTCAATTTGGTCTACATCGCTTTGGAAAGAGAGACCACCATCCAACCATCGGGGGTTTGAGGCAGACGAGGAGGCTGTAATGACATCGGATGAGGCAACTCGGAGAATAGGGAAGATATCGATTCCACAAAGGACACAGGTGTCTTCAGTTGAATGACAAGGAAACATCTCGTGAGGTTATGCAGCAAGGAGGAGGATGCGAGCGGGTTCACAAGAGGGTGTCACAGTACTGCAAAACGGGACTTCAACAGAGAACTGGGCTCGTGCTGGATTCAGAACGGAACGAACGGACTTCTCGGTCCTGTCGATGTAGGGGAAGAATAGTCCAGACATTGATGATTGGGAGGAGCGTTTGGAGTCAGACAAGCTCTCGTCTGACTCAACTGCCTTGATTGACATAGAACAGGGAGAGAAACAACATCGAGATCTCTGATTGCACTCCACGTCCCTCACCGTGTCGAGCTGTTGAGAACGATGTTCAGCGCCACTCTCACAAATCTGACGGGATCGGAAGTCCCTCACAGATGAAACTTCAGCTGTTCCCCTTTCCTGAAGCTGAGAGTGGACAGGCCTCCTCCAAATGACGACTCGCGATTTCTTGGATCGAGGCTCTGTTTCCCCCCGCGCTAAAGAGGGCATGAGTGAGAGAAGAAGACAAGAGCAAGAAAGCACTCCGACTGGTCCTCGAACAGCTCTTAATTCAGTCTTGCTCTCTGAATTTAACCCTGTTTGGTGGCAGCAGCCTTTTAGCTGGTCACGGCCTGCCTTCGTTCTTGCATCAAGTTCATACCTCAGGCTTGTATTTCTTCTTTGTTCACTCCCCCTTTTGTCCCTTTCAAGTCTCATCATGAGAGGAGCAGCCGGTTTCGTAATGGACCTACTGGAAGGGCGGTCCTTTTACAGAAACCGCTGCTCCTCTCATCAACCTCTCTGCCACACCCACAGGTTTTCTTCTCCAATGGGAATTGGAGTTTCTTTTTCCTTTGCTCCTGCTCCCGGTCTTTGACCAGAACCAAGTGCTCACCGAGAGGTGGCACTTGGGAATATTAGGAGGTAGCCTCAAGAACTCAAAGAGAGAACTCGTACAAGTTCCTACACTTCTCTCTTTACTCTTGATTTGTTTCTCGGTTCACGACCGAGAAATATTTCATTTGCATGTTCTTCCTTTTCAGGCCTAACCCCTTAATTAACTTATTATTGATCAAGTCACGTCTCATCATGAGAGGAGCAGCGGTTTCTGTAAAACATCAAGCAGTGCCTTGAAAGTGAAGAACACAGACTTCTCTCACTGCAAAGGAGAAGAGTTCGGAAGTGTGATTCGAATGAAGATTGTTGGAATCACAGCAAGCATCACGAACTGCAACTTCATGTCATGTTCGACTGAAGTGAGGATGGGAGAGAAGGGCGGGAGAGACGTGGTTGGGGGAGGATGTGTGGTGGTCGAGATGATGAAACGAACAACCTCAACCCGTCGTCTTCCCTCTTCCTCTGTCGACTTCACTCTCTCCTCGTTCTCCGACTGCACGCTGACCAACACTGACACCTCGTCGTTTCAATCGTCCTTGTCTTCGTTTGTGGGTGGGAGTGGATTCTTGATTTTTGGGAACGAGAAGACAGACTCAACTATTCTTCAGAACGTGACACTCACTCGCTGTTTGTGCAAAGGATTCGGAAAGATGGATGGATTCGATGGGGGAGTTGTGGTTGCCAGAGGACACGCCTTCTTCACCGATCGACGAGGAAGTTCAGTTCGCGAATGTCGAATGGGAAACATCCAACTTCGATGATCCTCTCCTCCCAATCACTCCCAACGCCTTTTGAAGAGCTCCGTTCCCATCCCCTCTCAAATCATAGTGTTTCTCTCCACACTTAAATCATTCTCTTCTTGATTTCTTCAGCTTTTTATTTTGGCAATATTATTGTTTTTTCGTTCTTTAATGTCATTTCACTGATCTTGATTGTCAAAATCACTGCTCTCAATCATTCTGGAACCATTGTAACACATGAACGGTTGAGAAAAACAGTGCAAGCAATCACAAAACGAGAAACGAAAAGAAACAGAAGTGAGAAGAGCACTCCAGAGATCATGAATGCTTCCACACCCTCCTCTACCTCCCCAAAAGCGAGCCGGCCGTGAAGCGAGACGGAAGCGGAGTTTGAATGAAGACGAGAATCAATGTGAAGAAAAGATGTGATATGTTCGAAGAAGTGTCTGTCGGAGAAGCAGCAACTCAAGATTGGAGAAGAAAGGAAGATAACATGAACCGGCAGTGACAGTCAAGGGTGAGGTGAAACTGCAGAGTTCGTGTTTCGATGTGAAATGTGGGTGAGTGTCGGTTGAGAATGATGAGTGAAGGTCGGTTGAAAATGAAGAGTGAGCAAAATTTTCTGTCGTGAACTGCCCAGTCAAGGATCCTTCAAATCCTTTCCATTGACAACACGAGTGTCTTCCGGATGAGAAGAGAGGAACTATTCAATCTCAGAAAGTGTTGGTCGCCCCTTCGGGTCAACTGAAACACAACGATGGATCAGCGAGACAAACGATTCGTCCTTCAATGATTCCATCTTCGGCCCAATTCCTGTTCCTGAGTGTCGTTGAGCATTCACTGCATCCAGTTCCCCAAACGGCACCTGACCAGTCTCGATTTCCCACAACACAAGGCCAAGACTAAAAACTACCGCTTTGTGCCCATCCACTTGACCTCCCTTCGACGCCACCACTTCGGGTGCTCGCCAGCGAAGACCATCCATTCCCGACCTGTCTGTTTGTGTTTCTTGTGTAATCTCAGCTGGTTGGTTCGTGTTTCCTTCCAAAGTTTGGAGGGGTTGTGGGAGAGGATTGTGCATATGGGCGAAAGCTGCTTCTTGTTCAGCTTCTGATGCAGTCATTTCAAGTTTCAGTTGAACACTTCCAGATGTATCAATCAGAATCCAGTGAGACGACAGGCGAGTCAGAAAATCACTCGCTGGTCGATTTGCGACAACCTGTTTCAGACCATTCACAATCTGCATTCCAATCCCTCGCTTCCCAATCTCTCGATGCTCTTTGTGAAGCACACTATAAAGTGTCTCATCCATTCGAGCTTTCGAGATTTCAAACCTTCCACTACACGTCATCACTTCCACCCACTCTCCTTCTGTTTCAGCATTGCCTTCATTTCCCAATTGGTTGATCGTCGGCAGGTGATCGCTGGACGAGTCGAATGCAGAGTGGCTCATTCCGTCGGAGTGAATCACTCCATTCGAACATTCGACTCCAAACTCTTCAACTTTCTCGACATCTAACTGCTCTTGCACTTCCATCTCTTTCTGAGCTACTAAACGGTTAAGTATAGGCGCAGATCCGATTTTGGCTACGCGCAGATCTAAAAAATCGGATACGCGCAGATCCAAATGGATACACGCAGATCCAAAAGGATCGTTGATTGTTTTGTGCTTACCATATCCGATTCATGTCATTTCACTCTGAATGCTCACAATTCATTTGTACTCTCATATACTTTTCACAAATCTGATTATGTAAAGTCATCAAACGAGAATGTTGATCTTACCAAAACCCGTATTCAATCTCCCCTTTCTACACAAAATCTGAACTCGCTGTTTGGAAATTAGGTCTCTCCTAATCACATACCGACCATGTTTACTCATTTTCTTGCTCACGGATCACACCTCAGGCCTTTTTGTGACTCCTCCCGACTGGCATCCATCTCATCAAATCAACGCACCTGTGTTTGTTTTCTGTTCGAGTTCACCAATATAGAGGTTCCATCAGAGTAGGAATTCTTCAGCAACATTCATCAATTGTCGGTTCAGACAGAACCACACCCAACACTGAAGAGCTGTTTCTACTCTTGGAAACCGTCCAAAGAATCAACCTCACAGTCTTTCGTCTCTCTCCTTCGTTGGATGCGCTTTTGGTGGGTTTTATTGAGATTCCTTCAACACTGTCTCAATAACGCCGTAAGTCACATCTCTCTCTTCATGTACTATCGTTCCTCCCGAATCAGAATAAACCACTATAAATAATGCCAAGACGTCCGGATCTACTGATGAGTCCAAACTTTGATCCTGCAAACATTCCAAATATTACGATCTCCTCGATCACGAATGAAACTGTCCGCAGTTCTCGTCAATCTCAAAACTTCCTTGAGAGGAAAGATCATACCACCAGTCTTTCCTCTCTTTCATTCTCTGGTTGTTCTCACGAGCCGAAAAGAGCCTTCTTCTTCCTTCAGGCATTCCATCCAGACACAGCTTCAGAGAACACAAACATTGGGATTGCGTTCACCAAAAGTTTGTTCAGTCAATATCAACCAAAACTTCCAACACTTTCTTTCATCAAAAAGAGGTGAACTCTCACCAATCTCCCTCTCCAAGACGACAAAGTTACGATCCGCACACCTCATCACTCAACCCCCCTTTCTCCTCTCAAAATAACCCAAACAACCGTTCAGCCCATCTCTCCTCTCATTTCGATCTTTATGATCCAATTTAAGTCGCTATATTGCCCACGTTGACATCTCCACTTTCGAAGGCACAAATCCTCAGCATCCCTTCTTCATCATCACTATCACCGAGCGTTGGAATATCACCATGGAACACGACCAGAATTTTCGATATCTCCTCCACAACCACATCTTTAAATGGAAATCTCCGACCACCCTTCTTTTGGGAACCACTCTGCACATTTCATCTGTTTATTTCAATCTGTTTGTTATTCTGAAAGGAGGTTAAGAGAGATTCGATCAATACTGAAGTTTTAGGAGACAAAAACATGACATAAAATCGAAAATAACAAAAAAAGTGTGAGATCTGCGTGTATCCATTTGGATCTGCGCGTATCCGATTTTTCAGATCTGCGTGTAGCGAAAATCGGATCTGCGCCTATACTTAACCCTACTAAACCATTCTTCTTCTGTCGTCGACGAAGCAGAACGATGATCACGATCGCAAACACCAGTGCAACCAGCAGACACGCAACCAACGGAATCAGCCAGCTCAACATTTGTTTCATTTCTGCCGACAGTGACTTCTTGTCTTTCGGATCTTCTGGTTCAATCGGTTCTTCTGGTTCTGTCGGATCCTCGGGATCTTCCGGCTCTGGTTCTTTGGGAGGAACATACGGCGATTTGGGGATATGGAATGTGATTGTCTGGGTCATCTGCACAATCGGCGAGTCTGATTCTGGATCTCGAAGAATCGATTTGATTGTGTATGTCGTGTCGTGTGTCAGCAGCTTCCCATCTCCAAACACTTTGAACTCCTTCGTCGTTCCTGATTTCGAGCTGCTTTCAGTGTTGATGGTCAGTGTCACGTCCTTTCCTTCTTCCACCACAACAAACTCGTTCATTCCCCACACTTCCTTGTCGAAGTGAAGAACAACAAACGCTAATTTGGGGTCGCGGCAAGGTTGAATGGCCACGCTGCAATAGGCACTGTGATGGCATTGGTTGTTGTTGAAGAAGAGGATGTATCAACAACTCCCACAATCGAAGTGATGGTGTAACCAGTGTTGAATTTCAGACGGTCTTCAGATGGGCGATTCTCTTTGAAAGGTCGCAAAACACTAATGTGCGTCCCAAAAATTCATTTTTTGCCCAATTACCGTTCTTTATTTCAGTAGACAAGAAATAGGGAAATTATTGAATTTTAAGTTCGATCGCGTTCGATATCGTCCTTTTTTGTTGAAGACAATAGTGCACACTTTTTGTCACAGAATCTGTTCGAAAACAGAGAAACGATGGAAAACTACATAAAACGCTCATTCTGTGTGAGAGAACCAACACAAAGACATCTATTGTAGAAAAAGACACGAAAAGTTCTGAATGGCAAAATCAACAATCATGATGAATTTAGTCTTCAAGATTGGCGGAACATGTCTAACAGAGGTGCTTTGAGGTATCTCTTGATTCAAAACGGTATTTGATGGGAATTAGAGGAAGAGTAGGGCGAACAAAGAGTCAGTGCCCGTTTGTGATCTATAAGACGAGAAATTTGTGAAAAAAGTTCCGATCGCGAGTGAAAACTGGAGAAAATATCACACAGTGCAAGTGTACAGATTGTCTTCTGGCTGTGAGAAACAATCTGTCTCGCCTCAAAAAAGTGCTGAGTGTCTGTCAGTGTGAACGAAATATATGACACAAACCAGGAGAATCACATGTAATGCACGGTATTAGGTCGGTTCAATCACGAATCTGACAAATGAATACCGTGTGATGAAGAAGGAGTCACCTGAACTTGGAATCTGGAAAAAAGTGAGTGAAAATGGGAAAATCTGGTAATTCAAACCTTAAACGGGGAGAGAGAGGATGTTTATGTGAACTCTGCTGTTTTCTTTACGATATATAGAGTGGGGATGGAGATAAAACGGAGGCGACCTTTCATTTAGAATCGCCCAGATGGAGAGACGAGAGTACCTGTACCATCCGAGAACAACATTCTGAATGTGGTGGTTGTTCCAACTGCATCTTCTGTCACTGTCACTTCATATTCTTGCGAGATCGGTGGTGTCTTCCCATGAATCTCCAACTCAATCTTTCCTGTCTCCTCGTTCACACTCGCAGTCGGTATCGCTGTCAGAAGCGGACCAATCTTGTTGAACTCGGCATCGAAAGACCGTCCAGTACTTCGTTCTCCCGATTCTGGATCATACGTTCTCAAGAACATTCCAGATGGGTCAGGGATGGTTGTGGTGAAACTATCGTCAAAAGTGAGTTTGGGTGAGACACCGTAGTCGGTACGTATGATTGCGATATCAGGGAACTTCGTCGTATTATCGTCATATCCAAGTGACATCATGAAGAAAGTTGTATCTCCACCAATCGAATTCCCAACAAAGAACACACGTAACAACGTAAGACGAACATCATCACTACAGGGGATGATGCAGATCGCACCAGTCGTTCCCGAGTGGCAGTTCTTGAAGACAGTGTCGGAGATGTTGATGAATTGTGGGGCTCGACAGAATATCGCTCCTCCGGCATGTTCAGACGTGCATTCGATGAACTGAGTCCCTTCCACGGTCAGTGTTTCCTGCTCAGCAACGTCGCAATAAATAGCTCCGCCAACGGAGACTGCGGAGTCGCGGAAGCACGCACAGCGCTCAAACGTCGTGCTGACAATGGAGAGATCGAAGTGGCTGTGATGATACACGCCAGCTCCTCTGTCGATTGCGGTGCAGTCGGTCAGGATACAATCAACCACACTCAACTGCTTCCCATGAGCGTGCCCTTCCTGCAAGTCTCCGGAAAGATGGATGGTTCCTCCCAGCCCCCAAGGGTCTGCGCCTGTCGAGCAGTTGTCGAAGTGACTTGAAGTATTGAACACATCATCCACAACAGAAGCAAATACCGCTCCACCAAGCCACACGGACGAACAGTTCGTGGCATGTATTACCCCTGTAGGCTATCAGAACCCTGTAGGTTGTGGAGCAAGTGTGTGAAAGAGAGGTATGCATAGAGGGGGCATTATGGAAAACAACAAACCTCTGATTGTGTTGCCTCGTTTTCTGATTTCTTTTGTAAATCGGTTCGGAGGAAATTGTGAACTTTCCCAAACACTTTTGATCAAACACACTATTCACGATCTATCGGGTTAATGTGTTGAATATTCATAAAAATGGAAGAGAAAAGGTGAATATATGCGAAATGAAAAGAGGATAGTGCCGATTGTGTCCGTTTGATTCGACAATCTCTGATTTTGTTGTTGTGGTCTTGATCGAGGATCTCGACCTGCTATGAGTTTAACAAACAATTGAGTTGCCTTTTTGAGGGTGATATGGCAAAAGAATGAGAATATGAAAGGAATAAAAGCTGAATAGAGTGTAATTCTGAGCATAATTCAAAATCACATGAAGAAGGACGAATGAATCCCATTTTGGTCTCTTGTGCACTTCAAAGAGTGGAATGAGTCGAGAATACAGTGTTGAGTCACAACCTACATAGTTCCAAAACAACCTATAGGGTTCCTTTCACAACCTACAGGGTTCCTTTTCGCAACCTACAGAGTTCCCACAACCTACAGGGTTCCGATAACCTACAGGGGTAATACATGCCCAGTTCGTGAAGTTCGACGACAACATTGAGAGACAAGTGTGATTGAACTGTTCTTTGACGACGACAAACACAGCAGCAGGTGTCAGGTAATGGAGATCAATGTTGGTGAAGGAGCAGGAGATGATGGAGATCGTGCCTGGGTATTCGTTGAATGTGAGTGGACGGTCGTTCTGAGCATAGTTGGCACCAGAGAAGTGGCAGTTCGAGAAAATGGCTGAAGTTTCGTGGTTGCCGCTGGTGTTGTCGAAGGAGTAGATTTGGTCTTCCTCGAAGGCGTCTGGAGTGGATTTGCCAGGAAGGGTGACAGTGGGTTCGGATGAGTCGGTGTCTGTGTTGGGGGAGGAGATGAGTGAGGAGAAAGAAGAATTTGAGCATAGAAAGGAGCCTCCATTGTTCACGTCTCGAATCGTCGATCCCGATAAATGTGAGCTTGTCAATGACACAACACATCCCAACATCTTCTGGTTCAGATGTGGAAGGTTTGGCTGGCGAGAAGTGTCAATCGAACTCATGTTCACAAATGAGCAACCAATCAGCGATGACGAGATGGTTCCAACATCTTCTTCATTCTTTCGAGCTGATCGTGTCAGTGAGAGGCTAATCCCATCTTTTCCCAGAATCCGCTGAGAGTTGAATGAACATCCAATAATCGACACCGAAACTGACCCTCCCATGTCTGGAAATGCTGATGTTTCAACAATGCCGTGCAGCTCCTCAACATCATTCGAAATCGAACATTTTTGCACCACAACTGATGATTCTGTTCCTGATTTCTCGAATGTCGACGAAGAAATCAAAATCGCACTTGTCCATGGTGGAAGTTCAATTTTACTTTCAGATACCGTTAGCATGCTGCTTGAAACAATTGCTAGTCTTGTCGCAAGTGCGGTGTTCTTCTCTTGTCTTGGGTTGCGTGAATTATCGATCAGCGAAAAGTGGATCCATTTCATCAACAGAGTGGAGTTGGTCAATGAGAATATGCAATTCTCACGAGTGTGGAAAATCATGTCTTCTTCATTTCTGTTGCTTTTAGGCCCACATTGCGTGATAATGTGTGTTCCTGGAGATTGTCTTTGTTCTGATCGTTCTCCCGACAATTCAAGACACCTTCCAATAACTTCGATGTTGTTTCCAACATATGTTCCTTCAGGAATCCATGTAAGGAGAATTCCATTCTTTTTTGGATCATGAGTGTTTGATACGGTGTCCAGAAGTTTTTTCAGCTTTGTTGGACGGGTTGTTTCGGAAGTCGCGGTGACAATGGATTGTGAAAGGCAGAGAAGAAGCGAGAGTGTGATCTCTCTTCTGAGACCTCACATTTCTCCACTTCCCTCTTCAGTGATCAATTTTAACTTCATCAAATGTCCAACTATTTTTGAAAAGCAACATTTCACTATGGATGGTTTCACTTTTTTTATTTTTCTCCAAATTCTTGAAAACACGTATATATGACGGAAAAGGGGTTAGTTTCGACATTGAACTTCGATCGCGTTCATAAACGATGGTTTCTGAAAACCCCAGTTTGTCACACTTTTTGTCACTTTTCAGTATTTACTTAAGTGTGGATAGTGAAATGCTTCCAAAAAGTGTGTTCGGTTATGGAAAATCGAAATTTCTGCCTATGTCTTGAAAAAACGGAGGAAATGATCCCATTGAAGATCTCGGCACATATAGCTTCAATTATTATATGAGGTTCATCATTTGTCCAAAACAAGGACACATATTCCAATTTCTGAAAGAGATCCTATTCAATCATCCATATAGATACCTTCGATGCGATCTTCTTTTCTGAATCTATATTCATGTTCCGCCTGGAATATTGTGAGAGAATGAATCTCATACCGACTGTAATGTGATGATTGGTACTGTTTCGTGGCTCTGAGAACCAAGTTAGCACCAGGTTCGAGTATTTGGGAGATGGTCAAAGATGGCATCTTTTTCGAGTGATCTGAATGGAATTGGAAGTCAAAAATGAACAAAATTATGTCAAACTGATGAATTGTTGGAACAGAGTCTTGTTTTCGTCCATTTGGAGGAAGTTGGATGAATGAAGACAACTTTGAGAGAAGAACGTCATTCGGTGAGAAGAGGATGAAAACAAACAACCTGTAGATACCTTCAAGCCCTGTCATATGATGAGAGAAAGTGGTGTCTGGAAGGATAAGAGCTAAAATTTGGTAAGAAGAGCAGTGAAACCGATGTTTACTTTCAAAAATATTGAGACAAATCGACAGTTACGAATAAAACAATCACGGTTCGAAAACAATTGGTCCAAAGAGTGGGGTTGAAAATGAGAAAAACAAGATGGTTAGCGGGAGATGGTGGAGAGCGAAGAGCGAAGGGACCTCTGTTGTTTAGTTTTCCTGAATCAGTTGCAGCGATGTCGGCTGTGTGTCCTTTCAATCTAATCTTCTCTCTCCAATGTCGTCCAGCAGTTCTCCTGATTTAACTTGAATCCCTCAAAACTGGTCCAAAAGAGCTGAGAAGTCAAACGAGGCCATCTCGTCGATTGATTTGGAGAATGCGAGTGTGTGCAGAATCGATCCCAAAATCGAGATTCCCATTTCGTAATCCTCCAAACTCGAACTCGCCTCGACTCCCATAATCACACACTCCACAACTCCAAATCGGCACAAGTCAACTACCATTCCAAAAGTGGCCAATTCGCACACTTTCGACAGAAGCACCAGAGCCGCATTTCGATTCGCTGGGATGGGAGAACTGGGAGATAGAGAAGATGACGGAACAAGAAGAACAGACCCGAGATTAAAGAACACTCCACTATAAACGCTCATCTGTCCACTACCTTCCATGAGACGGTTGAAAGTATCTAAAACTCAATTGAGACGAAACAAGAGACAAACCTTTGGAATAGCAGAGTTCTGTAACAGAAGCCATCGAGGACAACATCTCCGAGCCATCGCCCAAAGTAGCCATAGTCCTTCTGGGAAGAAGTGTCAGAAGGTTGTCAATTACTTCTCCAAACAGAGCACGGAAGGCTAAGGGAGGAAGTCTGAATTGGAGTTGGGACAAACACAGAGTCATCAACACCCACACGACTGATTGGAAGTCGTCCGTTTTTTGGCTGGGATTCAAATAGAGTTGAAGGAGGATCATGAACCAGCGATGAAGTGAAGCGACTGATGCTGTGTGGAGAGAATGAGAGGCCAGTTCGGTGATGAGAGACAGGAACAACATGCATTTTCGTTTGTTCGATGGGACCGACTATAACCCATCAAGCAAATCGACTAAAACCCATCAAGTTTCCTCAACCCACCCAACCCAACGCACTCGCCTCCATTCGCTGTTCTTCCATCTGACGAGGCGAGCGTGAAAGTGAAAGAGAAGGCGAATGGTGAGGACGAGGAGAAGTGGACAAGAGTCGGAGAGTCGAATGAGCCGTCGATGCTCTCCAACCCATCGTCGTCGTCCTTCTCGTCGTCCTCGTTCGCAGGGTCTCGTTCTCGGCAGACGGAACAGACGCAGTGATCGCCCAACGAGGACGGCACAGCAACACAGGCGTCGGTCCACTGTCTCCACCCACTCCAACCACACCAACCTCGCCTTATGCGTCTTCTGATGCTCGATTTGGAGTCGTGTTCTCGCGTCGACGAATCTGCTGTGGACAATGGTGGAATGGGGTGTGGAAGGGATTTGTGATGGAAGGAGAGGACTGTGCCACTCGACATTGTGCACATTTTGGAAGTGGAGTCGCCGGGCTTGTATTCCGACAATCTCAACTTCACTCTCTCACTCTCGCCTTCGTTCCTGCTCGACCAGTCCTCTATTGCTGTGTCTCACTGCCAGCGCGAGGAAGCCTCTCATCTCAACTAACTCAGAATGTCTCTGCAGTGAACACTCAGAAGTGTCGTCGTCAAAATGTCTTGCAATACAGAAAGAGTTTGAGACTTGATGGGTTTTAGTCGATTTGCTTGATGGGTTATAGTCGTTCCCTTGTTCGATGGAAGGCGTTTCGGAGGAGAGGAAACACTGTTGAGATGATTTCATGAGGATCAACGACGGCAGAGAGGAGAACATTGAGATGAACGACAGCATATTCTCCAAAGGCCCCAGTTTCAGAGAGAATGAAGAGAGAGAGTTTGGTGAGATATTGGGGTGTGAGTGTGAGATGGTTGAGATTGCCTGTTTGTTCGAAAATCGCGTTGCATTCGTTGAGCAGAAGAAGAATCTTAAGTTGGTCCACCAAACTAATCAAACAATGAAAAAAGGAAGGTCAAACTCGAAGATGGTGTGGTCGAAGTGATCACGAGTGACTCCTTCGGTTGGATCGACCTCGTCAGAATCGAATGAGGGTGTCTGATTCCAATCTGTCTCGCCAGTGTCGGTTCGTTGCGATCTGATATCATGAATCAAGGTCAGAATCTTCAAATAATTGTCCTTTCTTTTCGTAGTTGGAGATTTTGGCGTTTCGAGATTAACTGTGTTGTTCTCAATGTCGATGTCGCTCTTGTCGTTTTCGAGTGAGGGAAGATCAGATATTTGGGTGGAAAGATGTGTGTTTTCAGAATCGAGTGTCGAGGGCGAGCTGACCGGTGAGTACAGGGAGGGATTTTGTGTTGAGTGATGAGTTGATTCGTCGTGAAGTGATGTCGATAGATGACTCGCTTCCATGAACACCAGAGATGATGGACGATCTTTGTCATTCAGTGGTGATGGAGGAGGTGGATGAGTGTCTGGATTGTTCAGAATGCTCTGACAGATTTCGGTGATCAAGTTCATCGCTGACGAGAAACACGGCTTGTTCAGAAATGTGAGATCGTTCTGTTTCAAAAGCGAGAATTCAGAAGGAAAGGGAAGCACACTGTGTTGGAGTCATCTTCTGATAATTGTTGCAAAACAGTTAGAAAATCGGAAAAATGCCATTCATCACGATGGGCTTGGATAACAAGGGTGAACCAGACTCTTTCTTGATCGAAGGCTTTGGTGAGGTTATATTCGAGGATTTCAGTGTCTGGTTGAAGAGAAAGAAGTTGTTCATTTTGCATTATTACGGTGTTGATCGAATTTTTGATTGAAAAGGAGGACGGGTGACCCCAGATCATTGCGAATAACGAAGAATGTGTTCGTGGGAGATATATGTCAAGAATCTGGGCAACCAAGTCACTTGGATCCCATATGGAACTTGGGAGATCAATGTTTTCAGCGAATTGTTGGAGAACACTATTAATGAACCTGAAATACAGTCGGTCGGACTGTTGAGGAATTTGTAACTCGTCACGTCAAACCTGAAACTGTAGAATTGCATTTTTCATCGAAAATAAAAAAAGTGTCAAACCTCCGTCTGTCTCATGTGTCGACATTCGATTATCTTTCAAAATTTTCAGTCAAAATTCCATATAAAGATTTGTGTGTCATTGTTGGGCACATTCTTCAACTTTCTTCGTGATCGTGTGCTGAGAGAATGAGGAGAGTATTCGATTGGAAAAAAGAAGACAACAAAGGACGATACCGGAACAACTCACAGAAGACATAGTGTGCTGGGCGCATTCAAGGGTCTTGTACAACCAGCTTGCGAAAAATGATGATCCAGTCGTGGAGGAAGAAAAGAGCGTATTTTCAAGGAATCAGAAAGCGGTGTCCTATACTTGATAAAAGAAGACAATAGAAGAGACAGATCATGAAATCAAACCTAAATTTTTGATAGAGAGTCAGAAAAAACACATCGTTTGGAAATCCGAAGAACAAACCCATCTGACTTTACTAGACTCGATTCAAAACAGATCGTCCAAATTTCAAGAAGTCCGAGGGGAGCTTGTCGAACAGTGATACATAGATTTGACGAGGTTCAACTCGGTTCACATATCCAATTTTGGCTCTCAAAGTTCCATCCACTCCGGTTTATCAACGCGAGTGGAGACGACTTTCATTAGAAAGACAGATTTGCACTGATGTCTGGAAATATTTTGTTTGCCCTCTAAATAATTGTGTCAACCAACAATGTAAACTTCTGAAATCTATGGAGTTTTGACACTGAGTTCATCTCAACCTTTGAAAGTACAATTCCAATGAAATCAAACAGCAAAGAAATCGATGTCCCCAGTCCAGAAACTTCTGAGCTGGCTGATTCCCCTGATTGCCTCTCTCCTCGTTGCCCTCGTCGTGATCATTGTGGTTCTCGTTCTGGTGAACCGCCGGAAGAACAGAGCTGAAGCGTCGCTGAAGGAGTTGGAAGAACAGACAGACGACCGAATATGTGCGATGAAGATGCTCTGAGAGGGGGGATTATTAAAAATATCAAACTTCAGTATGTGTGGCATCTTTGGAGCATTAATTGGGAGTATCTGTTGGGAGGAACTTGTGAGTTTTCTCGAACACTTTTGATCCAATTCACTTTTCACGATCTATCAGGAAAATGTGTTGAACATTCGAAGAAAAGGAAGAGAAAAGGTGAATATATGCGAAATGAAATTGAAGTGTGATGAATGTCCGCTTGACAGGCGACCAAACTTCACAAGAACATGACCGCATTGAATGCCATCTCGATTGCGAATTCCATTGAAAATTCTAAAATTTCCTGATTGGTGTCCGCCTTAATCCCCACCACTCGTAGTTCAATCGCATCGTCCCATCCTTCTTCTCTCAAAAGCACTTTTCGTCTCTTATGCCGCTCTCGTTTGTTTCGATTCCATTCTCGTGTTCTGTTAAATATGTTGTCAAAGAGCGTCTCCAAATTCTCTTCGTTCTCCAACTCGACCATCGTTCTCGTTTCCCATTTCACGAGTTCTGACACAAAGTCGGCCTCGTGCTCGTCGGATCGAAGTTCCAGGTTTTTGATGTGATTGTGCATGATGCAGAGAGTATCTTCGAGTTGAGCTTTCTTTTCTTCGTCCAGAACGAGATTGTCCGAGTTGTTGAAGATGAAAGTGATGAATTGTTTGGCTGGCTCGAACACGGAGACACGAATGAGACGATATTGTTGAAACAATGTGACTTTATCGTCTACTATCGGACGGAAAATGACAGCGAGGAACCAGCTGAGTATAAAATGAGTGTGGGACTCCGAGAGAGGAAGAGAAACAAAATCAACAGTTTCAAACATCTTCCCAACCAGATTCACTGTCATGAAGTTTTCCCTCATCGACGGAAATTCAGCAATGATGTTTGTGATGGCATTTAATGTTTGTGTTCTGATATTGTGGTGGTTGAACTTGATTGAGTTGAGAATGAGGTCAGGGACGGATGGATCGTCGAGGATGATTGTTTGGAAGGAGGATTTGGCGGGATCAGTGATTTTACATGTCACTTCGACGAAGAAACCCCATCCATTGCTCACGAAAACTTCACTCAGAGTTCGAAGGGTTTGGAGAGAATCAGATATTTGCAGGTCATTTTCAGAAACATGTGGAGTGGTTGGAAATGATTCGGAGGGAAGAGAAGCGATGAGAGTGTCGATGTTCGGAATGATGGTGAGAAACGTTGTGAGAGCTTGTTTCACAAAGAGAAGGAATTCTCGTAGGCGTTTCGAATCAACCTGAAAGAATGAGAAAATATGAAAAGAGTGAAAACACACATTGATTCGTGGAAATGTTCTCAACAGTGAAAGAAATAACAACAGCGAGGATGATAAGAAGGAAATGGAATTTGTGACAACAACGGGATCATCTTTTGTGAGCTGGACGTATTGTGGGAGGCGTGAAGGATCGTTTGGGAGAATTCTTCTGACTGTGGAGAAGACAGCTCGGAATTTGTGAATCAAAGCGGTCAAGAACGAGAGACCAGAATACTGTTGGTGTGGGGATAATGATGGGAAGATGGGTGAGGGGAGACGAGTGAGAGCAGGTGGATCTCGTTCGAGAACACGAGAAAGACTCAAGAGAGAAAGAAAAGCGATTATGTGATGAGGGAAGAGAGAAATCCGAGCTAAAGTGGTGAGAACTTCTGATGGAGGTGAGGAATTCCCGATTTTGTCCAATATTAAGTCGATGTTGTTGGGATGAAGAAAAAGTGGGTCGACGATCTCGGGTTCAAACAAGAGCGATACCGTGCAAGTACAACACTGACAAGAAATTCAGAAGATGAAAGAATGAAACACACTGATTCCAATGCAGGACAAGTCGACCAATTTCCAAAGTGGGCGATGATGAAAGAAGGGATTTCAGACGAAAGCGATGAGCGAACGAACGATGGTGATTTCGAATCTGAAAGAAAGGAAACGAATACTCAACATCATAATAAATAAAATCACAAACAAAGAATATCAATCAATTTGAGCAGTTCAGCCTGAAAGTGGGAATGAACAAAAGTGCAAAAGAAAAGACCACTAGTTCAGATGAATGTGTTCCACAACACAATGGAGACAGAAATGGACACCAATCGTCAAAAGTGTTATCCGGTCCACTTTCTGAAACACATCCAAAACAAACAACAATAAATCGATGAAGAAACACAATTGCACACCAGAAGCTACTTTCTGCAGCTCGCGGAGTGTCTCAAGAATATTAGCTTCATCATCACTCTGAAGTACTTGCAGAAGTGGTGAGATTTCTGACTGAAGGTTGGAGTGGATTCAATGAGGAAAGAGAGTGAAAACTGGTTTTGATTCTGGTGAACTGATTGGATGAGTTCCGGACTGATCCCCAGCTAATACGGAAGGTGTGACAGTTTTTCTGTGAATGACAATGAGTTTCATCTCAGAACGAATAGACAATGATCATGGGACATCGATCCATTCTCTTGGACGAATTAAAAAGAATCATGGCTTGATCGTTTCTTTTTCAACACAAGAGGGTTCTGTCCAAAGGAATGATTGTTGGAGGCCTGATTCATGAAAATATGGCTGCATTCTGTGCATGGATAACTAGTTGAAATTGTGGAACTGGGATCAGTCCCTTTTCGGACATGTTTCTTTGGGTCTGATCTACAACTCGCATTTCATTGCAACACAGTGGATCAAAAATGAAAGAAAATACGAGACGTGATGTCAGGATGAATGAGAGTGAGGTGAAAAGTTTTCGTCAGACAAGGTGAGCTTGACGCAGGTGGAAGAGTGAAGAACGTGGATTCATCGGACGACCAATCGCAATTATGGTCTGTTCGTGTTGAAGCTTAACTGGCCCCTGAATCGTCGAGATACGTGAGGATGGTGTCATTGGTGTCCACCTCAATCCCCACAACTCGCAGTTCGAACCCATCGTCCCACCCTTCTTCTCTCAAAAGCACTTCTTGGATCTTCTGCCGCTCTTGTTTGCCATGTCTCCATTCTTTTGTTCTGTACAACATATTTTTGATGATTTCCTGAAAAAACGATTCGTTCTCCATCTCGACCATCGTTCGTGGTTACCATCTCACGAGCTCAGACACAAAGCTAGAGGTAAGATTAAACGATCCAAGTTCCATGGAGGTGATGAGCTTCCGATTTTCTCGAATGTAGAAAGGAGCAAGTCCTCGTGTTGGAGAAACAGCGAGTCGACGATTTCGGGTTCGAGAAAGAGTGATTCCAAGCAAGAACAACACTGACAACAAAGTAAGAAGATGGAAGAAATTAACACACTGACTCCAATGCAGGACAGGTCGACCAATTTTCAAAGTGGGTGAGGATGAAAGAAGGGATTTCAGACGAAAGCGATGAGCGTACGAACGATGGTGATTTCGAATCTGAAAGAAAGCAAGATAGACATCCATCATCTCAACGACGAAAAACACAAACATAGAATCTCAATGAGTGCCATCAGTTCAGCCTGAATGTGAGAATGAACCAAATAGAAAAAGAAAGACCAGAAGTCCTGATGAATGTGTTCCACAACACAATGGAGACAGATATTGACACCAATCGTCAAAAGAGTCATTCGACCCACTTTCTGAAACACATCCAAAACATGTCGAGAGAAATCGATGATGAAGACACAATCGCACACCAGAGGCCACTTTCCGCAACTGTGAAAGTGTTTCAACAACTATATCTTCATCATCACACTGAAGTGTTTCTAGAAGTGATGAGATATTTGACTGAAGGATCGAATGGAATGTATGAGGAAAAGAGAGTGAAACTGGATTCCATTCAGGTGAATTGATATGATGGTTTCGAGGCTGATACCTTGTTAATTCGGAGGGTGGGACAGTTCTTCTTCGAGTGACCTTCAGTTTCATCTCTGAGCAGAAGTCGAATCAAGATAAAAGGGTCAGATCGTTATCGTCATCGAGTCTTGATTATTCGATCTGAATGGAAAGCACCTCACTTCCAACGCTTCTTCTTTCCCTTCACGACAGAATTCAATCGTTTTCTTTCATCGAGTCAACGCCCTGTGTCCTGAATCCATTCTATCCTCAATTATCCAAGAACGGAACATTTACTCACCGAAAAATCACGGCACTGAACCTTACCGACAATCGGAATGCATTTTGGAAGAGTTTCTGCAATACAGACGCACACAATCTGTTCACCTCGATCTCTCAACAGATTGATCGTCTCCCACTTGACCAAAGACAAGATACTGTGCATTTTCTCCTCTATTGTTTGACGAAATTGTTTCACATAGCCCGAATTTTGGGAGATATTGAACGAAACGATGTAAATCTTGGGACAGACCGCTCAGAACTGAAATGGACAGATCCTTATTCACAACACGATTATTTCCATATTACTGAGGCTCCTCGTCACCAATCGAATACTCAAGATGATGGAATGACCATTCCGGAGATTTCTCTTCTTGATATGGACCACAAATCGGCTCACAACATCGTCGAAACGGAGCTTCTGAATTTCTCTCAATCTTATGATGCCATCGTCCTCAATCCTTCTCAACCAAGCAGATTCCCAGCAGACCCCGAAATTCGAATTAAATCGCTGTCACATGAAGCCAATGATGCAGAATCTGAGACGACAAAATCAGGCGAACAATCCATCATCTCCCACGTCCAATCCTCTGAAAACCCGAAAATTCGAACATTCACAATTCCGGGGACGATTCTTCAGGAAATTCTGGAAACATTATTTGGATCTACGCTTCCAATCGTCCTCGTCGATTCGATGGTCTTTCTGTTCTCGTCTTGGCTGATGGAGCACCCATCCAAACCCCACTCAGCACCACAACATCCATCATCTATCACCGCTCTTCTTTCAACTCTTCTTTTCCTGTCGAAAGGGTTCTCAAAGAGCGTGAAGTATTTTGTTGAGGACAGCCTCATTTTGGACCTCCTCCGACTTCTTCTTCGCCTCTTCCCAACATCCACCGACCGCCCTCCCTCCAGTTCAACGCCACCCACAACCAGTCCATCGAAATTGATTGCAGAATTGGTGTTTGTGTTCGCTCTGAACTTTTCGACGTCGGATCATCTGCCTAGCAACACCACTCCTTACTACAACCATTATCTGACACTTTTCGACTCTCAGAGAGCTTATGTGCCCTCGCCGCTGTTTTCGGATGTGCACTTGTCTTCAGAACAATCCTCCAAATGTCGTCGCTTCTGCGAGTCTCTCGAACATGAGCTGGACACAATTTTTGTTGCTCTTCGCCATCCATCGACGGATCAGACCCGAAAACAGGAACTGGCCCGCGTTGGATTGCCGCTGTTTCTGTCGCTTGGTCTTCTCTCTCCTTCTCCCTCGCCGAAAGTGGTGTCGCTGTTGGAAGAACTGGTTCTGCCGTTTCTGTCCACTTTTCGAGCGACTGTGTCGTTCTTCAACTCCTCACTCGCTCTCATCTCCCCCAACATGCAATCACTGGTCTTCCCCGCTCTGCATTCACTCAGTCGTCTTCACCACGCCTCCCACTCGCCTGTTTGGGAGAACTGCTGCCTGACACCGATGCTTGGCGTTGTTCATGGAGTTCTGGTGACACCTTCTGAAACACTGACACAGATGGACTTTCTGCTGTTTTGGTCGGAACTGCAGACAGCACTGAGCAGTTTCACTTCATCGATCGAACAAGACCCATCGCTTCGTGTTTCGTCGTCTCTTTCGGAATCAGCGGAAGAGAGAGTTGTGGAGGGAGGACTTCGTGTGATTTCTGATTTGGGGCTGTTCCTGTTCATGTTGGCGTTGGATGGAGACAAGAAATCGAATCTGTCCAACCTTCTGCACAACCCCTCGATTGGCTCTGAGTTCATTTTGTTGGCGAATCGGTTGTTGTCTTCACTGCGCACTTTCTTCGAATTCGATCAATCCGTCAGAACCTCTCGCCCACCAGCCAATTCATCGTCAGAAAGTGAAGAGCAAACACCCTCTCCTTCGATTCTACGATTGGATTGGGACAGATTGTTCTCAACGAATGTTCATCTTTCGGAACCAGGAAAGATGATCGCTCGGATTGTGTTTGGATCGCTTCTTCAAACAATCTTCTGGTTTATCCATATCTATTCATCCGAGCTGAACGATCTGATTCAGTCGCTACTTCTGACACTGTCGTCGTTCATTCAACACCCGATTGCGATCCTTGTCCCCACTTTCGGACCTGAACACGAACCCGGCCGTCTCGGCCCGAAGATCCGCCACTTCCTTCTGTCGCCGTGGCTGGAGACAGGGTGGAGTGGAGATGGATCAGAAAAGAGAAAGGGACTGTCCTTTCCGCTGAGTCTGAGTGTAGAAATGTCGACGACTGCGATTTTGTCGATTCTGATCAACAAAACCTATCGACAATCGGCCGAACCAACCATTCTCGACTCTGTGCTGCCTTTGCTGATTTCACAGCTGGACACAACTCTCACCTCACCTCTGACTCTGTCATTCGGTGGAGTGGCGACGACTCCTCTTTCGGTGGATCTGTTTGTCGAGCGAGGAACAGCAATAATTGTGGAGCGTCTGTTGTCATCGTCGATGGATGTGCGTTGGCAGATGTGGCTTCGGAAAAAGGGAGGAGTGCGACTTTGCGATGCTGGCATTGTTGGGTTTCACTCTCTCGTGATCCACCTCCACACTCAACACCACAAAACACAGCTGGCAGAGAGTTTGGATTGGATTGTGGTGTTGGGAGAAGTGGTGGACGATTTGGTTTGTGGAAAAG
This sequence comes from Blattamonas nauphoetae, assembly GCA_033064195.1. Lineage (NCBI taxonomy): Eukaryota > Preaxostyla > Oxymonadida > Blattamonas > Blattamonas nauphoetae. The sequence goes on along the minus strand of JARBJD010000068.1, from coordinate 130,223 downwards.
AAGTTGGAGAACGGGAACTGAACGCGATCGCTAAATCGAAGTTCCCATTCCAGATCAGCCCACTCTTCCCCATCACTCCCGTCCACCGTTCCCAACCTCAACCACTCTGTCTGAAGTCACTCTGTTCGTTTCTGAGAAAACTCGACGATTTTTGCAAAGCGTATGCCCAAACCTGTCATTCACTGTTCACTGAAGAGGTTCTGTCCTCGCTGTCCCACATTCTGTGCTCGCTGTTTGACAAGTTCGACGAGGAGTGGAGAACGATCGAGCTGATTCCTCTTTCTGTCGGGACCGCAATGCGCTTAGCGATTGGAGGAGCGAATTCAGAAGAAAAGAAGAAACTCACGCGAAGGATTGTTTCGACTGGGTTGTTTGAAATCCTTGTGAGATATATCAAGAAAATTAGGTCGTCACATAAATCAACCGAGAATCAGCATTATGGATTCAATACAAGCTCAAACTGGACCCGAGAACTGATTGGAGTTGTGGAAGAATGTGGATGGATGGAAGAGGACGACGAGAGAGTGAGAGCCGGTCTTCTTGTCGTTCGAGAGGTTGAGAAGAATCGCCGAGGAGGATTGAGGATGGAGGGACAAGTGTTGGTTGGGGAGAGGAATTTTGTGTTGTGGGGAGAGAACTGACAGAATTGAAGGAGATGGGTCTCCACTCACTTCTTCTTCATCTTTGTTTCAACTTTCGTCATTTTCTCAATTCTTCATTACTATTGTCTCCTCTTTCCTCGAATCTCTATATCTTTTTTTTGCTTTTTTTGCCTTTCTTGAAATTTAAGTTCTTTTGTTCATTCAGGTGATTTTAGGCGTGGGGTGATGTCTCAACTATGTGTGTTGCCAGAACGAATGGAATCGGACACAGGAAAGGCGACATGCTCATCTGAGAATATATTAAGTGATAGAACATGGTGAGAATGAGAGACAATTTCGTTGATGGGACAGATCAAGAAATTTTGGACAAGACGTTGTGATGATATCCGTCCTAATCTTCATCCAACTACAAGCGCTTATTGACCTGTCCCTAATACTTAAGCTCCCTTCGCTCTCAAATGTTCATAAACTGGGTTCGGACCTTCACATCTCCAACAACCATCTCCTCAGAAATGAAGATCTTTCTATCCAAGGAATTTCCGTTCCTCCGATTACAGGCCAATTTGAAGAAACGCTCACGTTGTTTGATGTTGTGAATTCGTCCCTATCACTTGACAACGTGGAGATCTTCATCAATTCAGATTTCTCGATTGCTAAGCTTCTGGAATCATCACGCATCAAAATTCAATGTTCTACACTGGACTTTGGAAGGGAATTCACACCATTTGTCGCAGATGGAGGCAGTGTGACACTGGTTGACATCGTCCTCAAAGGTCGAGCACAGATCCCGGAACTAATGGACTCCTCCACGCCAGACACCCACCTGATCATGTCCAAGTGTGTAGCGCAGGACGTGATTGTTGGTCTGTCTCCAATATTTGGACCTTCTTCGTACTCTGTGGAAGTCTCGTTTTCAGTCTTCGCTAACATCGACCACGCAGTCCCTCTGCTTTATTCACCAAGCCCACCTGCTCTACAAACGTTTTCTATCCCATCTTTCGAGACATACTCCACAATTCTTGCAGCTTCGACGATGGTGAACGTGACAGACGACATCTATCAGACAGCGAGGTAATTGGTAATAAATGCTAACTGGTTTTTCAAAGGGTCAGATCATGCTCATTTCATCATGGCATGAATATTAGCTTTTTTTATCGAAGTTTTCACATTATGACCACTTCACTTCACAAATCAGCTTGTTTAAATGAACATTTTTTCAATCGATCGGATTCAAGCGATTGATGTCGATTTCCGTTGTGTGATTCTTTCGACATTAAATTTACGCATACAATATCACTCCATCGTTTATTGAACTTCACTGTATTCACTAGACTAATCTAACATGATTCGGTGAAAATGGTGTGATCTGACCCTTTGACAACAACTCAAGCACTTATTACCAATTACCTCGCTGACTGATGGATCCATCACAAATGCTCCGATCATGGGGGAGTCGTTCCTTTCCCGCGATGTTCTCAGCGATCAGCAGACTATCAAAAGCGATGTGCTGTCAATAAACGCCGAATCCCCTGAAACGATCGTCGTCAAAACAGAATCCAATTTCAAAGTCAAAAAAACTCAATTCGTCAATTCCAGAGATATCAACAACGTAGGCGTAGCAGGCCTCTTCATCACAGCAACAGAAGATGCTAAACTGACAATCTCGTCGTGTTCATTCGAAAATCTTAATTCGTCAGGCACAGCTGGGCTTCGAGTGACCGCTCCGAACAACAATCACTTCATCCGCCTCATCGTGAAGAAATGTCAGTTCCTTGTCTGCTCAGCCACCCACGTCACCTCCGCCACGCTCGGTGAATCGTCCGTCGAGATGGATCAAGTGTTTTGGGAGGAATGCGGGGGACAAAACGGAGTTGTCTACCTCACTGGCCGATCGCCTGTCACCTTCTCGTCGGATGGAGGCATTGAACTTCGCAGCTGCGGATTCCATCGCTGCCGATCTGTTTCATACAACAATTCCAATCTGGCGTGTCTGTGGATTTCATACGCTGGACCTGTTCTTCTCCACAAACAGACAACATTCAAATCATGCTCGTCTGTCTTCAGCAACGCCTTCATCTCCGCTGCACTCGTTTTCATCAGTGAAACCCGTTTTGTGGAGTGTGTGGCGACATTTGGGAGAGATGGCGGATGCACCGTGAAAGGATATCAAGTTTCGTTGGAGAATGTTCTGATGCAGTCATGCCAAAGCGTCTACACCCCAAACAGCTTCCTCGTCAGCCTTTTCTTCGATTGGAACCTTCTCAAAGTGCTCGACACTGACGAGCGACAAAAATACGAAATGAGGAAGTGTTTCATCGAGCGAGCTCCGAACTTGGCAAATTACTTTCCAGATGTAGCTTTTGCTGTGCCAGAAAGCACACTCGTGTTTGGAAACCTAAACGCAACCCGTTTTGAGGATGTCTTCACAACTTCAGATCGTAACGCTGTCACAATGACAACAACCGACCTCATCTCCTCGTCTTCCTCCGCCACGTTTTCCGATCAGACGGCGATTGTGTCGAAACAGGGCGACGATCCTCGCAAGGACAGACGAAGGGCCGATTCACTCCGATCGGTGAATAAAGGGCTGTCAGGAGGAGCAATTGCAGGGATTGTCTGTGCCGTTGTTTTTGGAGGACCAGCTGCGGTTGGATTGCTGATCGTCCTCATTTATGGAATCCTCTATGCCATTACGTGCACTTTGCTCTATCTGAGTGCCGTATTTGACGATGTTCCTCCCTGGCGTGCTCCCATCCCAAGAGACCAATGTCACTGTCCACAATGTCCAAGGCCGACCTGTCGACCTGCTGCTGCTCGGAATGGGAACGACACTAACAGACTTTGCTACAATGCCTGCTACTGCTGTCCTGAGAGTGAGTGAAACATGTGCTTCAATTGTGTGAACAGTTGTATCATCTACTGCTGTTGTCGACGACCAGAGTAGATCTACGCGACTATATATCAATTCTTTTTTGTTTTTATTTTCTGAAATTCGTGAATTCTGGAGGATCTGAGTGGACATCACGATCCACCCATGAGATCTGGTCATGTCATAGATTTTCCTGATCCTTTTTTCGACATCAATGGGCCGATCACTAAGAGATCCAGGTGTCAGAGTTAATCGAGGTTTTTTGTTCACGTTGTTTTCATCAGAATTTTACAAAAAAGACATAATAGAGAAGACGGAAGAACTATAACAATCGTATTTGATCCACAAAAACATAAGAAGAGATTGTAACAAACCGAGGTTCCTCTGATTATGAGAAGTGGTCCGAAGTAAGGGTTCGGTCCAAATAGGACCAATGAGAACAAGAACACTTCAAAACTTAGAAGATTCTGGTCACCTTACATTTTCCAATCATCAGGGCGAACCCATGAAGAAAGGGTCAGTCGCGATGCGACGAAAGAGGAAACAAAAACTATTATATGCTTGCAACAGAAAATCCTCAACGAGGAACAAAAAACTGTTGCAAGTCTTTGTAAAGAGAGTTCCAAAGGGAACTGGTAAACTGGCCCCCTGCCCCTCGCGGCTTGTGGTAGCAGGTCATCAAGAGGAACCTCGGTTTGTTACAAGCACCGCCCTTCTAGTAGGTGCTGTTCAAACCTCGGTCCCTCTGATTATGAGACTTGAAAGGAACAGAAAGAAAACAAGTGATAGATGAGCTGAAAAGAAAAAGCATCCATTGTCTTTGGTTTCACTCTTTGGACCATGCTCGACAGAAAGACCGTGACTCCCTTCGGAAGGGCTGCCACAGGCCGCTGAGTTGTTTTGACGCTTAGATGACGCGGCGAGACGTCTGCTGCGACAGGCGCGAAGCGCGAACGGTAACAACCTGCCTCATCGGTTGAGGAGAAGCATAGGGTGGACGGCAGTTCTGATATCTGGAGCTCTTGGTTCAGCTTCATTCTGGTCGGATCATTGACGCAGTGAAGTGTCGAGAGAAGATGATGCATTGCAGGTTGATGTTAAGTCAACACATCTTCTTGTGACGAACTCGAAGAGTCTGAGTGAACGCGTTTAGAAGCTTGGCCCAATTCGGGACTCGACTCAGCAGCTGTTGGAGGAAAAGAGTCGCTAAGAACTCACTGCATGAGGTGTGGTGTATTGCAGGCAATTCGAGTGCTAAAGCGATGGGTGGATCTGTTGTTTGAAGGGCTGTCCCTTCAGAGTGAAGTACATTCCTTGTCCAAATTGACGCGGCCGATCGTTTCTATGCCGAACATCGTCGTCCTTTCAAAAATGTGAGGTCGGTGAAGCTTGGGTTCGTCAATCAAACGAACCAGATCGAAATTGGCCTTCCTTCCGACAACTGCCCTCCAATGGAGACTCCTTCCCTGTCAGTTGAACGTGTGGGGAGTACTTGTGATCGTGTCCTTCTCCCGAATTCCCGCTGCATGGTAAAGGCTTCGAATAGTGACAAGTCGCCAACCACTATGATTTTTACAGTCCACCCGAATAAGAGGATCTTCTTTCCGCTCAATCCGTCGTCACCTTCAAACGCTTCGAACTCGTTCTCCAGAACTCGTGAATAACATGTGTCCAACCATGGTGGATCGACAAAGCCATCCTCCCTGCTTCGTACAATGAAAGTGGTTCGTGGAAGGCTTTCTAATTCTGTTGGACGTGGGATCGAAATGGTGGAGACTGTTTGTCCACCTAAGATTCCGATACTGTGTCGTAATGACCCCGGTCCCGTTGATGTTGGACGAATTTGGGACTTGTTGAGTATTTCTTTGGGATTGGTACCACCAGTGAAGTTCTTGACAGCGTGACAATCTGCATTCAACCAACTTGTAAAACAATGAATACTCTCTCCAACGATCTCGGCGATGTTACGGAGAACTCTCGTGATTCGTCCAACTTGAAAGGAAGGCAATGTCTTCAATCAGAGCGATTAACAATGCTTCGCGACAGGGCTCCAACTTAAGACGGTGAGCGATTTAGTAGTTGAGGATTGCGACGATGGTGTTTAATCATCCACGGCGAGTCAGGACTTGATGAACTCCTCGTCACTCTTGATATCGTTGTATCGAGTTTGTGCCCTCTGTTTACGCGAGGGAAATATCCCTGCTACTTTGAGGAGCGGGCTGAGTGCTTTTGCTCCTGCCATATTTCTGCATTTCAATGTCGACTCAATCGTCGTTGAAGTTACTGTGGTGTCTTGACAACGAAAACTTTGTCACTTGTCGAATGTATGGCATTTCGAGATGAATATGGTTGGGACGCTACTCCCCTTGCCCCTGCTGTTGTCATCTCACTTTTGCTGATTTACGACTGGTCGATTCCGTTGTTCTGAGATAGCATCTGTCACTACCGTCTCGATGTTGTCAATCATTGATAACTGATTGCTATTGTTGAGGCTCTTGACGGGGGGCTGGAGACGGGTGTCAAATTCGTGCGCTTCACCCCTGCGCTTGACCGAATGGATGAGCCAAAGGCAACTGGAACTTGAGTTGCTTGGCGAGGAGCTTTCAGTTCTCTCAAAATGTTTTCCTCCTCAGATCGGCATGATTAGAATAGTGTGAACTTCATCTTTGCTCTCAATGAAGGTCTGGACAGCCGCAACTGGTACTTGAGTTGCCGCGTATGTCATCTCCGGTTCTATTCTGATCTCCTTCCTTCGCAGATTGTTATTGTTGGTGACGTTCTGTTGAACCCGATAATCTTCGTGATGACTCGACACATCAGTGTCTGGTGACGTGATCGACAGTGAGCTGGCGAGGTAAGCGAGTTGAGTTTCCCCCTATTTACGTCGATAGATCCGCAGTGCTGATAGAAGCTAATCGCACTTGTGCGATGATTCCAGTACTAGATTAGGAACATATGAGGCTGCTGTCCGGGGTTGTCACTCGAACTGTGACGAATGGCTCGACATCTCCTTGCGTGATATTCAAACCGCTGATGGTTCTCGATGGTAGGCCAGCCGGCGAAGACAGTGTGATAGCGAACTGTCGGAGGGATCATCATCTTGGGGCAGTGAACACGGGTGAGATAAACAGCGTCATGAGTCATGAACTCTGGAGTGAGCTGGTATAAACTTTCTGCAATATGTGAGAACGAGAACTTTGAGGAGACTTCACCATAAGACGTAAAGAAGGACGAAATAATGATCCCGTTGTCGACCGAGTGTCACAATGGCAATCTTGTGGCAAAAAACGACTCAGCGGGATCCATGTGCGAATGACGGAGTCCTTTATCTGGTTGACCCGGGGATCCACAAGGAAGGTGTTACGTCTTCCCATTTCCAATGGTTTCCAAAGAAGCATGACCGATATTGCCATTTTAAAGTCTCGAGTCTGTTTACATCATCGAAGAGAGGCAAGATCCTGTGAAGAGATGCGTTTGTATTTTTCCTCTGATTTAGTCGTCCCTATCCAGCGATGATCGTTAAAGTCAGCTCATCACTCGGTTAACGTTAAGTAAAGGCCATTTGACGTCGCTTGCGTCATTGAATTGCGTGTTGTGAACCCCTGCTTGGAACGAGACGATTGGGACATTTAGAGCGTCTATCCCAAATTTTTCGGATAATAAACGACCGATTGCAAATTTCTCCTGTTGTTGAGGAGCACTGTATATCCGCAGGGTCTCCCAGATCGCTTCGCTGTGAAACCTTGAAGAACGGTGTCTTCTCTTCTGGAGTCTTCATAAATCGAACATTAACCGGACGCTGTGGGAATTAATATCGAGATAGTTGTATCCAACTCCGCTGGACGATCGTCAGCAAAAAACAAGGTCCTGATTCCGGAGTGTGGTGAAGGGCTCATGATTCGTGCAGATGCAGTGATAATTCAGCTTGAGTTGGGGCGCTTGTACCCTCATTCTTTCTTTGTCGATTCAGACATATCTCCTCCCACATCAAGGAGTTCTCCTGTTTCGAGAAGTCTCGAAGGTTCTTACCCCGATACGTTCTGGTTTGAGAGTGCAAAAAGTCTCGACGCTTGTATCTGGACATCTTGTGCAATCATAAGGGGTGTTAGGTGATCTAAGAACCGAATCCGGATATTCTGCACCGCCAGAAAAGTTGGTGTTGCGGGAGGCATTTGTCCCGCAATCGCCAACATCGGTTTGGATTTGTCCGCCCTTCGTTAGGAACGGGATGCCTTGTGTCTCGTTTATTTTGATTGGAGCGGGACATTTGGATTGATAGTCATCGAGTGAGTCCGATGCTGTGTCCGGCCGATAAGAGCACGCCGAAGTATCGGAGTTGAGTGCTAATGCTTCGCACTATCAATATCTTCGAACCTTCCTCCGCTGTTTGTAATTCGAACGCCTTTGAGATTCATTGGACAATCTTGTTGTCATCTCCTTTTTTCTTGCGAGCCCGGAAAGGTATTGTAACTTCATTCAGAATTGAGACTGATTTTGTTAAGTGGAGGCTGGAACTTCGTCAGAAGAGATATTTGTCGATTCTGAAGAGTTCATTTGACCGTGGTTTACGTCGTCGCCACCAGTGTTCGAGCTTCGAGTTTAACTCCCTTAAAGCGATAGATACAACAGACGATGAGTGCGAGATAAGTGTGGTGGGAGAGAAACGTGAGGAGACGACTGGACAGTTGGAATCATCGATTCATTTGTGAGAAGAAGTAGCGTCGATTCTTCGCCAAGTTGATATTGTATGATTAGTTGAAGAAGGTTTTGCGAGATTTCGATAAAGGCGATCGAGAAGGAGGAAGGAAAACATCTGAAGTGTTCATAATCATTGTGTTCTTTTAGACCGAACCCTTACTTCGGACCACTTCTCATAATCAGAGGGACCGAGGTTTGAACAGCACCTACTAGAAGGGCGGTGCGAGTAAGACACACACGTAGTCAAGATGTCATCTCGTGAACGACAAAACAGAAGCTATTTCTCTAAAGAAACAAAAGACAGATCAAAAACCAGCATTGTGAGAGTAGCTGGCTGTCGATGAATGCAGAAATATCACGATACAGTGAATACCGAGAAGTTACACACTATCTGAGAATTTTATGCGATCATGAGTTCAACTCGATGGAACAGAGGATCAACCTACACATTCAAAGTTTGTCGCTTTTCTGTTTCTATGATAAGATATGAACAACTACCGTCAAACAATCACATTCAATTGATGATTTAAAGGTAGAAGGAGACATGATAAATTGAAATTTGATTGTTAAGAAATGAAACCGACACAATTGTGTGATGGGTCAGAATTGACGTTTTCTTTCTCATTTTCATCTCATCATGTGAATCATTGAAATATCACAACTAACATGTGAGTTTAAAGGGAACGTAATATATTAAAAAGAGAAGTACACCATACTCGAAGGAGAATTGAGGCCTTTTCTTGGAAGGACAGATCTGGCAGTGGATCTGACTCAATTTCATATTATCTTTCTCAATTTCACTTATTGTTCTCATCTAAACTGGATTATCCGTTTCATGATTCAGTTTGACGACTAGAAACTCAAAAGCGAGTTGACCTGAAAGTTGACAGATCTAACAATCAAGGAGATGTTGTCAGCACTGGACAGAAAAATCTCGACCACTTTGATGTGGATTTTCATATATTTTCCATTTCACTCTTCATTCATTTGTTTCTCTCACCTTTTTGTTGAGAAAGAAGAGAATTGCACCAGATCAGAGTCAAAGAACAAAACCAGACCACAATATCATCGTCACTACCCTTGAAAACTCAATTCGTCTCACATCATCTCCGTGCCCTACATACAGGGTGGCCCAGAAGTAGTCTAACCCTATGGGTCGATCACTTCTCGTCGAACAAATTCCGTTGACACCAATCGTCTTTCTCCTCATTACAATGCTTCTAAATTTAACTTCTTTTCATTTCACCACTGTTTCGTTGATCAACAATCCTTGTCAGCTCAAGAAAGGAGTGTTCAAAAAACGGAGTCAGTTCTGTTTCATGAGATCCATTGAGACTACAGTCGAGGAAGCACTTGTGAAATGAAAAGAAGGGAAATTTAGAAGCATAGGAAAGAAGAGAAAGTCCATTGACGTCAATTGCACATGATCGAAGAAAAGTGATCGACCCATACGGTTAGACTACTTCTGGGCCACCCTGTACCGAACCAGACCCTACATACCGAACCTGTGCCCTACGTTCCGAACCAGGCCCTACATACCGAACCCATGCCCAGAAATAATGTGAATTCTGGAGGATCTGAGTGGACATCACGATCCTCCCATGAGATCTGGAAGAAATAGCTCTCACGTTCCGCCATTCTCAGCGAGCTCTCTTATGTTTTCACAATATAACCTCTATATCCACCACAATTCCAGGTCATGTCAAGAATTTGGTCATTCCATTTGGATCAATCCAATTTGACAAAAAAGGACAGAATAGAGAAGACGGAAGTACTATAACAATCGTATTTGATCAACAAAAACTCAAGAAGAGAGAGTAAAGACAGACACGTAGTCAAAATGTCAACTCGTGAACGACAAAACAGAAGCTAATTCTCAAAAGAAACAAAAGACAGATCAAAAACCAGCTTTGTGAGAGTTAGCTGGCAGTCGATGAAAGAGTGCTGTTCGACACAACGAGGAGCTGGCAGTTGTTGAACGTGGACCCTCTGCGGTTGACAGACGGAACGAGAGCACCTCGCTCGATGGCCAAGCCGACCAGCGACGCCGATGTTGGGTATGCCACTTTTCGGCGGGTGTCCAAAAGAGCGAAGCCAGCCTCGTTTCGCGCGAACGACGCTGACGACGATGTTGTTGCCTCGAACCACGAGCCAGTCAGGGTCAGCGACGACGGACGAGATGGAAGAGTGACGACGACACCGCCCAGTTTGGTGGACGGCGGAAGGGCACAGTTCAGGAAGAGACACTCGGTGAGAAGGAGGGCACACGAGGAGGACGGCGAGGAGAGGTGGATGTGCAGAGCGGGACTCAGCTTCTGGCCAGACGAATCTGTGCCTCCACAATTCTCGAAAACGGAAGACGCGATCGATGTTGATGGTTGGGCTGAGTTGACGTCGAAGAGAGGAATGCGAAGAGACGAGGCGGATTGGAGGGCGTTGCAGTTGAGGAACGACGAGTCGGAGAGAGAGAAGGAGGACGATGCTGACGACGAAGAGAAGCCAACGAGACATGTGTTGGTTGACTTCACGTTTTTCATCTTCAATCTCGTAAGTTGCATGTTGATCGTGCTTGATCCACTTTCACATGTGATCAGTTTCGTTCCATTTGCGAACGTTATTCCGTTCATCTCAACTTCGTTTCCAACCATCGACCCGCTGGACAAGCTGGCGAGACCAACATCCACACTTTCTGAGCTCGATTTGATTTCGACTCGTTCAACGACCAATGAACCACTTCCATGAACAACTAACAGAGGGCGATATGTGGCGAGAGAGAACCGGAACGAGGACAGCGACAGAGTCAAGTCACGGATCTCAACTTCTCCTCCAGAAATCTCAATCGCTCCTGCCTGTGCTGACCCTGAGCAGGTCAGCGTGTTCTCGACCACCAGAGTGGAGTGGAATCCAGGCGAAGATTGGATGTGAGCGACAGAATCCCCTACGATGAGACACTCCCCAAACTCTCCTTCCTTCTGGATCTGAAGAACGCTCCATTCTGAAGACGATTGCACACACGCTTTCCAAGCAACTGAAAGCGTTCCGCATGGAATCTGTGCCTCTCCACATTCGGAGCCGTTGGTGTTTCCTCCTTTCTGCACAACAATGTTCATCCCTTCCTCTCTCGATCGTCCTGTCGTGAAACTCAATCCAGCGGCAAATTCAACACGGAAGCCTGTTGGTCCATTGACAAACTGCTCGAAAATGTATGTTGACTGATATTGAAACGGCGAAGAGGCAAAGATGATATGTTCAGAGATTCCGTGTGCGTCTGAATCGAATGTGAAGGTAAGGAAGTCGGTGAAGTCAACAAATTGAGCAGAGAACGTCTTCCCCGTCGGTAGATTCGAGCCTGTCACTTCCACAACTCCAATTGTGTGCTGGACGTTTGTGAATCTGAACACTGCTGTCTTCACAATGCCTGTCTTTGGCACTTTAAACGCAGCAGCCCCCATTTTCGATGTTTGTTCCATCTCCCAATGCGAGACCACGTAAGTCGCTCCTTCAATCAGACCCTTCGCCGTGAACGAGAAGGATGATGAAGAGTCAGAGAAGCTCAACTTGAAAGGGACATCGTTGTTGGCAGTTGAACTGGATGCGGATGATGTGTATTGGAAGATGATGCTGAATGTTTCGCCAACCGGGAAGTTCTCCCCAGCGAGGACGATTGTGGGATAATCGCCGTCTGAAGAGAGGTTGCAGGTGACAGAGTTGAGACGAGGAGGAGCAGGCGGGAACTTCAATCCAGTGCCAGTCGGCAAGTTGATGAGTGAGGAATACGGTCTGATCGTTTGGATTGTGTAGACGTCACCAAACTTGAACTGCTCCGATTCGTAAACATTCACTCGGCCCATGAGCATGTCTTTCTCCACGTTCATTAAGACAGTCGCAGACAGAATATCGACACCGGTGAGACTGAGATGGTACGTCTCGTTGTCTGGAATATGGAAAATATCTCCTTGTAAAATGACATAGTCAGCATCAGACTCATCCAGCATCGGAGCATTGATCATGACAAACGGTTGTGCGGGTGTTGTAAACATATTGCAAGACAAGAGAGGGCAGTTTGACGGGTCAGTGTCACTAACAATGGAGTCGATCGTGTACATGAGACCGAAGTTGAAGTGTGGTTCGTTCAGAAAACTGAAATCTTCGCTTCGATACGTCCTTTCAGAGACACGATGAATGGTAAACGTATGTGGAGTTGTTGTGACCATCCAGTTCAGGTCTTTCTCATCGGCATGTTCGATGGTGAATTCGAGACAGAATGCGGTGTTAGTCGCATCATCCCAAATTGGTTGCACGTTCGTCACAACAGCAACTGGTCCAACTCGAAATTGAACATTTGGATTGATTAGTCCTTCATTTCCGGTACAAGTGATGTTTGCGATTAACCGATGGTTCCTCTGAGATGCTCAGAATCCACCATTTGGAAATAATGGTTGCTGAACGTGAACTGTGAGTTTATCTCCTTGAAGTATACTGTGATATCGATATTTTTGAATCCTTGTCCATCCAACGTCACCGTGACAGATCGGAATTGGGTCTCGATATCGATTGAGACTCCTGTGACGATTGGAGGGATTTGGAATGTCACTGACTCAACAACAGCGCCATTGATGGAGTCGATTGTGTATTCACATCCGAACAACAAAGTGGCTTTGTCAGCTAATGCTTCAGTCGTGTTGTATTCGTACACAAGATTTCCATCGTCTGTTGCTTTCATTTTGATGGCGAATTCGCTGACTGGATCGGAGCATCTCAAGTTGACGTTGTAGACAACGCCGGATTCAAAGTGATATCCAAAGAGGTAGACGAAAGCAATCTCATTTTCGAGATCTGCCTGAAAATCAGCACTTGTGACTATAAAGAACGAGTCTCGTTGAAGAGTAATGTTGCGCATGAACGCGAGTTCATTTCCAGCCGCATCCAAAGCAGTCGTGAGCGAGTACTTCGTGTCGAACAACATCCCATCAAAGACTCCAACAGCAACGTCAAAAACGCCAAAAGTATCTTCAAAGGTAACGACAGTCTGGAATTCATGGTATGTTTCTGAGTCAGACGTGAAAGTTAGATAGTATTCCCCATTCGGAACGATGTGCCCTTGCAGAGTGATGTTCAGGCGAGGGATGGGGTGGGTAGGTCTAGGCTCAGATCTGGAAAAGTCTAGGCGCAGATCTGCAGATCGGTCTAGACACAGATCTGAAAGTCTACACGCAGATCTCATTTGTTTCGTTCATTTCGACTGAAAAACCTTTTCAATCAATAAATTAGACGTGAAATGTGAATTTTGTGTTGATAATCTCGCTTTTTCTGGCTTTGCAGCTTCGAGTTTGGTTCAGAGTTGATCTCACCCTTGAAAGAGAGAGACGCGCTCAAAATGAAGTAAAATGGAGGTTATGATATTTCAAACTGGTTGGTCGGCTGGTGCAAGGATTTTCCGATCCACTCTCCCTTTGGTCTCGCTTGCCGCCGCTGTTGCTTCCTCTTATCAATCTCATGTGTTCCTCGATGTTCCAGCGATTCAGAAGGACGGATCTGTGGTTCTAGAAGTGAGAGAACGAAAGGAAGGGGTCTTGGAGGGTGGATACGCACAGTCTGGCTCTTGGAGGGAGTGGGGGAAGTGGGATGAACTTTGTGTCACTACGAACGTGGATCGCGGGAAATGGTGCAGCAGCCAGTTGTGGAAGAGCGATTGGTGAGCGGGCGATTGTATCGTCTCCGTCGATCGACACACGGCGACCTTGGATGGGAAGTGTGGATTGTTCGTCGTAATCAACAGGACGAATCGTATTGTTAATATCGTCCATCGTCGCTTTCACTCCCAAACTCAGCAGATCATCCGCCAATGTGAAATAGTTCTTCGTATTCAGATCTTTGGCAGCCTGCTTTGCCGTGTCGTTCGTTTCCACATTCCGTGAGTTGAGTTGTTGATTCAGGATCGGAAGTTGAAATTTCTGCGAATAACGAGGCGGACGAGTCATTTTGGAGTGGCCCAGACCAATCCATTCTCTGTCTCTCGTTTGTACGGTCGGATAGATCAATTCATGCGAAACAGACCCATCCAATGTCACTGAGTGACCACGAGGACGTGGAATGGTATTCTGGACAACGGAGAAGGCGGGTTTGAAGAGGTTGGGATGGAGGTTGCGCGTGAACCAGTGATCGGATGTTCAGTCTTCAATTGTCGCTCGGGCGGAAGGTGAAGGGTTCAGGATTTTGTTGATCAGTGCTGAGTATAGGGTAAGAATGAGATGAATCCCGAAACAATGATGAGTGGGAGAGAGAAATGAAGAGAACGTGCGGAGAAAAATGAGAGCTTGTAAGGGAAACAAACATTTTGATGCTTTTGGGAAAGATAATGGATAAGAAAACTCCGCGTTTTTGGTTTAACGGAATGATTCGTTGTTGGTGTCTTCTTCAAACGGCAGATCTGAAGTGAAGATTATTGAGTAGAGATATCATGAAGGGGAGTGAAAAAGACACACATCCTGTCAAGATAACAATGAGAACAGTACCATAGCTCCACATATCGGTCGGCTTTCTTTCGTATTCCCCTCCAACTAGAATCTGAAGATGAATCAAGTGTGTTCAGACTTCTAGAGTCGTAGAGTTGGGTGTTTCACATGGCTTCTTGAGGAGGACATTCTTATCAAGCAGAAGATTTGCTGGTTTCAGATCCCTAAGCCTTATAAAAGTGGTTGAACGATGTCCATGTCTCAGTCTTTTCTTAACTTCATCCTCCTTTCCTCTTGCTCTTCATTCGTGATCTATTCCGTCCTTTCTCACTACGGAAACATATGATTGAACTGAGTCGTGGAAATATCTTGTTTGGGCTATCGTCCGCTGTCCGTCAGGCAATTTCCCTCTTTCCTGGTCTTTCTCATTCTGTTGTCCAGAGCCTTGCAATTTTGTTCTTCTTTGGTTTCTTGTTTCATCATTCAGCGTTTGTTCTTCTGCAGTCTCTCTCAGTCTTCGTTCACTCTCCTCCGACTCTCTTTCTTCTCATCGTCGCCTTCTTCGCTCCTTTTCGCACTTTTCTTCCAGGTTTCTCATTCATTGCCATCCTGATTTCATTGTTCTTCTTTCAGGTGGGTAGCAATTATCAGCCATGAGCGGAGGAGACTGGTTCCTGATCAAAATCGATTGAGGTGTGTAGGAAACGAGAGGGTCATCAAGATGAAGAAAGATGGGAAGGGAATGACCAGGACAACGATGAGATGCTTCTGAGGAATTCAAGAGAGATATTTGAAGTAGAGAAGGGCATACGATTGGTGAATGAATTGTGGATTCGAAGAGGAGATCCTGGAGGATGGATGAGGAGATCAGTGATAGTGAACTTAGAGACATGAGGAGAGATGATAGCTGGTGAAATTGAATGCAGACTTTTACACAGGCATTGATAAACGCGAGATGCTGGTGGAAGTCAGCAGTGAGAACGACAATGCTGAAAACGAGTATGGAACAGGAATATAAGAACAAACACTTGCTGGTGAGCATCCAGCCAGGAGCAGTTATTCGTTGTCCTGGTGATGAGACTTGATCAACCCAAGCCCTGATCGATATTCGAAACAACAGTAGGAGGAATGTCGGAAAGTGAAGTGAAAAGCCAAAAAAACAGGATATGATGTCTATATTTTGGTTTGAGAAGATTAAAATGTGATACAAAGTCGAAAATAACACGAATACAGAGAGATCTGCGTGTAGACTTTTAGATCTGCGCCTAGACCGATCTGCAGATCTGCGTCTAGACTTTTTCGGATCTGAGCCTAGACCTACCCGGATGGGGTCTTCAGATGTTGGGTCGATAATCTGAGGCGGCAAGATGCTCTCGATCCACGGATCGTCAAACAATGCTTGATCGAGCAGACTGTATTCGAGACAGAAGAAGAAGAAAGATGATGAGGAGGAAGAGGAAGAAGAAGAGGAGCAGGAAGAAGGAGAAGAAGGCGACAATGAAATCAAAGATGACCAACCAACCGAAGACGAAGAACAACAGAAAGAACCACTTCTAACGCCACAGACATCTCGAAAGAACACAGGACGAGCAGATCCTGACCATGTGCCAGTCGTTCAAACATCGAATCCCAATCAACATCACATTCGACATAGCCAATGAATCCGTTCTTTTTCAATCAGAACTCCAGGAGCGACTCCAGCGAGCAGCAGAGAAGACAGCAGCCACACCAGGTTCAACCAACATGGAGATGTTCATTGGCAGTGTCTCCACCAAGAAGCGGAGAGATTCAACAAACTCCTCGTTCGCATCCATTCCTCTCTCAGCGACCTTGAATCGGCCGTGTGCAGTGTTGTTGTGATGAGTTCTGAACTCGAAATGATGTCACAAGCCTTCCTTGTCAACCAGGTCCCCGAAATCTGGAGTCATGTTGCCTATCCATCACTGAAGCCCCTCTCCTCGTGGGTGTTGGACCTTCTCAACAGAATCTCGTTCATCAAGGATTAGATCGAGCATGGTGAGCCTCCTTCGTTCCTTCTGCCTGGATTCTTCTTCCCATAAGCATTCCTCACTGGTGTACTCCAAACACACGCTCGTCTGACACAAATCGCAATTGACACACTGTCATTCAATGCACATGTCATGGCTTCTGGGTTTGGGGACGAGAACGAAGAGAATGAACAGTCAAACGCACATTCCTCCCAACTTCCTCGATCGGCCCCAGAAACTGGTGAAGAGGCCAAAAGAGATGAAGAGAGTGAGACAATGTTGACATTTTCACATTTCACTCAACTCTCTTTCCTTCAGAATTGATCTGTTTCAGTCCAGTATTTTTTTCAAGGTGATCATCCCTTTTTCAAAATCAAGGAGTCAGAAACAAAGCCAATTGAAGAAATGAGAACGTTTTCCCACTGTTTCCCAGAAACTTTTGAGAAAATGGCAATGAAATAGTGAAACGAACGATATCAGTGGATTGACAGATGATTTCTACCAAAAAGGGCACGATCACAGAAAAAAGCAGTCGGTCGGTCGACGAGCAGTCGGACCGACCACTGCCCATCCCTACAGCATTTAAGAGTTCTGATGTGAATCTGGAGACAATAAAACTGAAATGGAGAGTGAATCCTTCGCCTGAGCCCAGGAGACTCAGAGCGAACGATGTCCGAGTGACAGGAAGTGAAGATAAATGAACTAGATCGAGAGCATCATCGGAATCGACAGTTAAAGAGGACCCAAAATGACGCATCTGACAGATTAGGTCAAAGCGAAACTGAATGAAAAGAGAGGCAGAACGCGTGAATCGCCCGAGAAATGAAGAAAGAACATAAAATTAGGTGAGGTATTTTGATGATAGTTGTGCTGATGTAAACAGAAGACTGATGATGTGGAATCAAGACAGTCATAATGACATGTTGAATGGTTTGAATTGAACTGAATGGAAGAATATATTGAGGCACAGTGACAACGGAAAAGTCACGATGGTGACAATCTGATAGAAATGCGAGTTAAAACGGATAGATTTTGGTGTACGACAAGTGTGAGAGGGTGACGTGGTGACGTGGGTAATGAATGTGAGAATGTGAGAGAATGAGGGGTCAGCTTGTGATGGCACCAGAGATGGCGACAACTGGCTTGTCAGGTTCAGGTGGAATCGGAGGAAGTGGTGGAGATGCATTCCAGCAGAGTGAATCGAGACGAGATTGCACATCGTCAAGCGATGGGCGGTCGTCGGGAGCCAGAGAGAGGCATTCGCGAACAAGATCGGCAAACGATTCGTCAGCCCAGTTGTGGATCAGAGGCATCACTCCTGCCTTCATCTGCCGAGACGCATTCACGGCATCCAGCTCCCCGAACGGCACAAGTCCAGTCTCAAGTTCCCACAAGACCAGGCCGAGCCGAAAAACCGACACTTTCGTTTGGTCAATCGACATTACATTCGATTCCTCGCATTCCTCTTTTTCCTGTTCAGGGGCGTCCCAGCGACGATCTTCCCCACTCTTTGATTGATTTGCTGCGGTTGGGTTGGGGAGAGATATTTGGTTCGGCAGATCGTCGATTCGCAGAAAGACATTGTTCGATTGATCCAAAATGATCCAGTGAGGCGACAGACGACTGAACACTTCGCTGAAAGGACTCGTCGTCAGCATTCGTTTCAGACCCCTCACAATCTGAACTCCCATCTGCTTCTTGTCGAAGTCCACCTTCTTCTCGATGTGCAGACGATGGAAGAGTGTGTTCCGCGGGTCAACCTGAACAATTCCCTCTTCATTGTCACATCTCAATGCGTCCACATGATTGAGAGGAAGAATGGAAGAGGCGAGGGTGTGCATTTGTTCGTCCTGTTCTTTGTCATCGCTCACCATTAAAAGCGAATTATTCTTCGCAGGCGATCCTATGAATGGCTTGATTGATTCGTCTGGTACCTCTCCATCGTTCTTCAGAACATCGACAGCGTCAGTCGGGTCCAGTTCATGGCGTTCTCTCCCTGACGCCTCTTTCTTTATCTTTCGACGACGGCAGACAACGATCACGATGATAATCAGAAGCAGAGCAACCAGGATCACTGCAACAATCGGAATCACAATCGAAGTCACCACTCCAGCTTCAGATATGTTCCCTTTCCCATTTCCAATCAGCGAGAACGAGTCGGTCGTCTGCCCATCTCCAAACACAAGTCGGCAACGATGATCCAATTTCTTGTCCAATTCTGTCAGAGACGATTGGGCGAGGACGAATGACAGTTCCGTTTCAGTCCATTTCGACGGTGAGAGTGACGAGATCTCGAAAGGAAGTGGTTGTCCAGAGTTCGATTTCGATTCGAATCCAGCTTCAAACACTTCCAAAGACAGACCACAAGGAATCATCATCGTTCCAACAATCGAAACTGAATACACTTTCTGTTTCATGTCCAATGTGCTCGATGACTTGTTGGAAAGTGTTGGCACGAACAGAGGCGAGTGTTCCATCTCATCATCCTTCATCACTGAGCATTCAGATGTCCACAACCAAAGATGAGGCGACGAGTGTCCATCTCCTGCATGGATCGTATTCATATTCACCGCTCCATTTGAGCACTTGATGTTTCGCCGAAGAGAAGGCCATTCCAAGTTCGAAGGAGAATTCGAGCTGAACGTGCAACCAGACAAGGTCAGAGGAGCGTCTGAGATCGAGATCGCTCCTTGCGGGATGTGCGACAGAACTGCGTTTGAGAGTGATGTCGGAGTCTCTTCGATCTCAATCAGGCTTCTCTCCCACACACACAAATCCGAACTGTCCACAAAGTTCAATCCTGCTGGCGGTGACAGAGAGGAGAAGACAGAGTTTCGGATCGTCAGCGAGTCTCCATCTCGAGCTGTCAGAATCGTCCATCCAGAGCACTCCGAAATGTTCATGTCGCTCATCGTGCTTTCTCCAAACGACCACAACTTCAAAAGTGCATTCGAGAATGTCTGTTTCGTCAGTTTCATGTCAGACATATTCAATACAGCGTTGGCCACTGACAAGAGTCTTCCTTCAATCGGTTTTGAGGATTTCACTGTCATTCCAGTCAAACTCAGACTTCCTCCTTCAACTCGAACAATCGTTCCATTCGGTGCAACTCCACATTCCACTCTGAACTGAGAGGCTGTCACAGTTCCTCCCAACATCCAGAAAAGAATCGAGTTCGAGGTCATTGATGATCTGATCTCGATCTCAGACACTTCTACCTTTCCAGCTGTCACTTTCAGAAAGCGAGCTGACGATTCTGATGACGATGACAGTTCAAGACTCGAGAGAGTGAGTTTCGTGGATGAGTGAATAATCACTGCTTCTGCTGTTTGTGTCGATGGAAGACAGAATCTCAGCTTCGAAATCGTCGTGAAGTCGATGTCTTCAGACACCAATGAACCAGAGGCAGACACAAAACACGTGCTCAGTGAAGTTGGATTCCCAGCAAATGTCAACTCGTCGGGAAGTGCGATCGGTGACGACAGCGTCACTTCGTCCATCACAACAATCTTCTTCGTGTTCTGCGCTGACAACCGAGTCAGTGACAGTTCAATCGACGAACACCAAACACTGTTCGATCCACACTTCGCCATATCATATCCAGAATCTGACACTCCAACAGGTCCTGAGGATTGGAGCAGATAAAACAGAAGCGATGCTGAAAGCTCGATTTCTTCATCCAAACTCCAGAAATCTGAAAGATTAGAGTCGTCGCTGAACGAGTTGTTGAATCGGTCATCACCAACAGAGATCCAGTTCGCCAAGTCATGGCCAACAAGAGAGATGAAACAAGGAGGTTCAGATTTCATTCCTGTCATGCTGTTGAATGAAAGACTCGTCAGAGTGAAGTCGAAGAGAGGATCAGGATTGGAGTAGTCGAACGGAGGGAATGAAACAGCCAGAATCGGTGAATCTTTCGATGATGACATCGACGAGAATTCGATCTCATCCAACAACAACGACTTCCCGGTTTCCATTTCGGTGCTCAAAACTGTTCCATTTCCTGTTGAGCGAGTGATCGATGACACTGAACACGATTGAAGAGTGAGTGCGCCAGACATGTGAGTGATCAGAGGAGACGACGAGAGTTCGAATGATGAAACAGAGCACGATGTCAACGAGAGAGACCCAGATTCAACAATGAACAGCGATTCAGCTCGTTTGTTGGTGTCTGTGTTCTGGTTGGATGATTGTGAGAGTGGAATGAATGAGATGGAAGAGAACGAGAGAGAGAAGCGTTTCGATGTGAACGAGCAAGACTCCGAAACACGAACTTCTTTACTCGAAGTGTCGGAAGATAGGATCGACAGATCGCGTGTGGTTGTGATGGAGACTGTTTCGTCGAGTGCATCGCACACTTTGATCACTTGGTCCGTTCCCAATTTCGCAAGATTGGATGAGAGAGATGAGCAGGGAAGAACAGAAAGACCACATTTCGAGTGACTTCCTCCAGATCGATCAACGAACAGTGTCAGCTCATCATAAGGATGCCACCAGTAGATCAGCTCCTCCACTTCTCCAGTCAAGGCAATCACAACAAACTCGTCGATTTCTGATTGAGTGAATCGAGCTCCATTCGACATCGATGGTCCCCAAGACTCGATTTGAGAGGTGAATGATGAAATCGATGTTGATTCCAGTTCTGTCGATGAAGAAATCACAACATGACTTCCTCTTCCATTCGAAGAGATCTCTCCCACTTTAGTTGTTCCTGTGAAGGTGTTCGTCGAGTCAGCATGAAGATACAATGCTGTTCCAAGTGAGGTGTGAGTGAATGTGATGTGTTGGATCAGAGTGTCAATCAGTGTCAGTGTTCCATCTTTCCCAACTTCAATCAGTGCCGTCGTTGTCGCTGGAACAACCAGAGGCGACGAACTGTCAGACGATCCGATCAGACACGACGAGAACTTCATCTCTCCCTTCTCAACCACGAAAAGCGTCGCAGATGAACATGACTCAGCAACTGTGAAGACAAGAGAGGTGAGCGAGAGTGTTTTGGCTGTGTTGACTGTCAGTGAGCTGGATTGGTCAAACGTGATTGTCTGTCTTCCTTCAGAGAACGACTTCAGAGTGAGTGTGGAGAGGATCGAGAGAGATGTGGAGAGAGTGATGTTGACAGAGAGGGAGATCGTGTCAAACGTGTTCAGTCCAGCTGATGAGAAGGCAGAGTCCAGTGTTGGGCATTTGAATGTCGACGATCCACAGTTCGGATGATCAACAGCGTCATCATCCAACCCAATCACCACTTCTGAAGATGGTGACACCAGCCAATACACAAGCGACCCTCTCCTCCACTTCTCACTTTCCTCCATCCAAATGTCTTCTCCCCAAAGCGATGCGAGGTGTTGTTTTGATTGCAGATCTTCGTCCCACTGATCTGGTTTCAGCTGAGTTTTGAAGTCTCGTCCTTTCAGTCTGAGATACTTCCCTTCTTGTTGATTCGAGATGACATCTGTGAGGGTGGAATTGGCGAAAGTGACATCGTCTGTCGTTTCCACCTCAATCATTGTTGTGTCTTCGAATGTCAAATTCGTGAAGATCGAGTTCGTCATTTCGAACGACCCTGATCCAAGTTTGTTTCCTTCTGATTGTTTTGGAGCAAAGTGGACGAGAGGAGTAGAAAGAGTGGCGATTGATGTTGTGAGGGAAGGTTGGAATGTGACGTTGTTGAGACCAACAGAAATCCCGACTGACCAAATCGGCGAAATTGTCATCGTTGCATCGCACCAAACTGTTGAACTTTCCATCACCAGACTTCCTTCTTTCGACGTCACTTTTACAACACGGTGTTTTGATTTGAGAATCAGATTCAGTTGTGCTAGTTTCAATCTTGATTCATCTTCGATTGTGAAGATAATCCCTTCCACAGAATCAAACGCGGCTGACAAAAACAGATCGAATCGATGGTTCGTCGGAGACAAATAAAACAAAGCTTGTTTCTCTAAAATGATCGGTTCTGTTGTTATCGTTGTTGATTCCTGACGCACGCTTCGGGGATACAACGTTCCGTTTGGATAAGTCGTTCTGAGATACTGGAGAGCGTGATTCAGAGTCTTGCAGCTTGTACCACTCCATCTGCACGTGTCTGTCAGAGTGCCACTTGGGTCGATTATGAGTGTTGGGAATGGGAGGAAATCAGAAATCTGGTCGAGTTGGGTTTGTGTTGTGTTGTGGTTTTCAATTTCGAGATGAGGAAAGTCGCTGTACGATTCACCGCTACAGTTCGACAATTGTGTTGGTTCATTGTTGCCCAGAACTGACTCCTCCACAAACACATCATTCCCAAATTCCGCTTTGTTCCCTTCGAATTGATGTCTTCCGAAATTGAGTGGATTTGTCACGGTTGTCGTTCCTGTGACGAAGAACACTCCACCCTTCCCACAATCAACTCCATCCTCGTCCACATCTGTCGCAATGTTGTTGGTGTAATAAGCAGCAACCTTCGTTGATAACGTTGAGATGAAACAATCATCTGCAAGATCGACAAATGCAACACCTCCTCGCTTCGCCGAATTCGATGTGAATGTTGATTCTGAAATTTGGAGTGTTGACGAGATCAGATACGCAACTCCTCCTTCCTCTGCACGGCAACTGGTGAACGACGCTGCATTGACAAAGTTGAGATTTGAGCGCTCAGCATACACGATCCCTCCCTTCACCGCTGAGCAATTTATACGGCATGGGTCCATTGTGTCTGGTGGTTTTGAAAAGAGTCTGGCTCAACGGGTTCAATGTGTCTGGCGGTAGATTTCTGAAGAAATCTGGAAGGTATCACAATATAGTTTTCATATATGGTAGTGATGGGATTCATAGAGAGGGTGTCGAAGGGACAGAACCACATAAAAGTCATGGAATGATGAAATTCGTCCTGTCAATGTTGATCTGAAAAAACCCCAGGTTTTGACTTTATGGATGGTGATTTTGAAAAATCATATGTTTATCACATAATAATGTTCAAAACAGACAATAATCGAAATATAGTGAACCTACAAGTCCAATGAAGTGATAGTTATCAATCGATTGTGTATGTTCCAACCCTCAGATGCTCGACTTTTGGAGGTATCTCACCACCAGACACACTGGACCACCGCCAGACATATCGGACCACCACCAGATACAATGGACTTCGCCAGACACACTGGACCCATGCCAATTTATACACTTCGGATATCGAATGGTGATGTTCGAATTCGTGCAATACAGAAATCCACCGTTCTGAGCCGAAATGTTTGTGAGATTGGCGTCTGTGATGGTGAAATTGCAGGAATCTGCATTCAGGATCAACCCATTCGCTGTGGTTTGGAGGTTAGAAACTGTTAAACGATCGAATGTGATGTTACTGTTTGTGGCTTTCACCAGAGACACTTTGATGGGCGTGCCAAGATTACCAGGAATGTTGAGACCGTAGAAATCAACAAATGCGATTCCTTCGAGAGAGATGAATGGAGCTGTGTCGAGAGAGGTGAGGGTTACGAGGGTAGGATTAGAGTTCTCAAAAGAGAAAGAGCTATCAGCTTGATTGGTGTGTGCTTGAATGAATGGAACATCGTTGAGTCTGAGGTCAGTGGGAAGCAAGAGACCATTGAGCGAGATCGATTTTCCTTCAGAGAACACGAACGGTGTTTTGAGTAGCGGATTTGTGATATCGAGTGTGACATATTTCATCATGAATGATGATTGTGAATCAACAACCAAAGCAGACGCCTCCAAATTGTCGAAAGACAGTTTGAGGCTATTCAAACTGAGTGCCGAGTTGATCAGATGACAGAACGTCTCATTTGTTTGTTCGACAGTGATGGACGAATCAAGACGCCCATTCAGAGCAACCGAGATAGAACAATGTTGACAAGTGAAAGGAGTCATTGTCTCCCGATAACCGAAATTGGTTGTGATCGAAGTGTGGGCATTGTTGTGGAGACGAGATCCGAGTAGATATTGGAGTGTTACCTCACCCGAAAGAAAGTCAGGTTTCATGATGTTCATGTCCGCCCAGGCAAGAGGTCCACCAATGCCATTGACTGTCAGAGCGAAGTTGGATGGTGGAAGGATGAGGGGTTGTGACGAATTGATGAGGAAGGTGTGAGGAGATGGGAACGATTGTTGAGTCGCCAAGTTGAGAGAGAGTTGCGATTCGGTGAAGTTCTTCAGAACAACATCGTCGCCTTTCACAGTTGAATCCATATCAGCTCCAGCCAAGTTCTGGTCAAACTTGTTCCATTCCATCTCAACTGAACTCGAGTCACCAGCTCCCTCCAAATCGATCACTCCTGCTCGTCCATTCGTCGTGCACACCCCAAATCGACTGAAAGCAATCACAACTTTCCCATGAGTCTTTCCCTCAACGCAGCTTCCACATTGAGTCCCTTCGGCAGATGATGGTGGTTCGGGAGATGTGTGAGTGATTGTGATGAAATACGTGGAGGAGACAGTGAGAGACGCAGATCCAGAAACAGAAATGAGTGGACGTTCTGATTCGATGTTCTGGAATGCTGAGTGAGCAATCCGTGTTGTGCCCAAAGAGAGCAACATCAGCGAGACAGTCTGACCAGAAACACCATCAACGAATGTTCGAGTGAGGAGCAAGCTGACATCCTCGTCCATCTCGACAAGTGTCGTCGACAGTGTTGATGGGATCAGCTTCATCGAGCGAAGGGTCAGCTTCCCTCCACTTTTTGCTTTGAACCCAGCGGTTGTCAACTCAGTGCAATGAAAGTTGGTCGTGTTCGATCCAGTCCCAACAATCTCCACATCGTGTTCGATTTCGAGGAGTGATGTCTGAGAATGTGATCCTTCCGATAGAAACACGATGTTGGGAAGGAGTGACTCGTCGGAGAGTGTCGAGAGGGCATCTGAGAGTGAGGAGTGGTCAGAGAAGTCTTCTTCAGCCGGCCAAGTTCCGACTCGCATTTTGTTCGTTTCTGGTTCTGATGTCACTTCCTTGAAGAACGGACAAGTGACTTTGGTGTAGTCGTTAGAGTTCGCAGTGATTGGCCGATTCGACGTGCAGCCAACGACTGACGATTCATTCAACAGTTCCATCTGACCAGCATCACTCAACAGAAAGTCATTCCGATTGGACGGTTGGAGATCAAAACGGCAGTTCTCCAGAAAGAGACTTTGAAGGGAGTGGCTATTCAAAATATTGGAAATTTTGGCAGACACATTTGTGAATGTGCAAGAATGAGCTCGGAAGTGAGTGCCGGAAACACTGAAAAAGCCATGCGTGTGTTCACCACCACAATTCGTGAAGGACGAGGAATCCACAGTGAGAGAGGAGATTGACCATGCTCGAATGACCGGGGATTGATAAGTTGAACAATCCGTGAAATTGCACTGGTGGAAGATGAGGTGTCGAGTTGGTGGACTTGCATACACATGAAATTCATTCCTTGTAGTTACAGCTCCTGTGAAGGTTGTTCCTGAATAAAGAAAGCTGGCTGAGATAGATTGAATGTGTTCATCGCGGCTAGTTTGGTCCAAAACACAATCCAGAAAGAGGATGGGACCATGCGGTGCGTTCACCCGATCCATGTAGAACGAGGCATTCTTCACATTCACTCTGATGAAGTCAATCGAACGATTTGTGAAGATTTTGTTGAGAGAGATTCTCGATCTCGTGTTCAGAATTTCAGTGTCTGTCATCGAGAACGAAATTGGGATCGTCATAGTGTTTGAAGAGATATAGACACATTGTCCTGTCGTCGTCCCATCACCAATCATTCGAGGCTGCCTCAATTTGAAGTTGGTTTTCTCGAGTGCAGTTGGTTTTCTGAACTGCAGTTGGTTTTCTGAACGACCGTTGGAAATCTGAACGACCGTTGGAAATCTGCAAAAAAAGTTGGTTTCTTTAAACCTTATCGGTGTGGATGTTTGATCAAAAAAAAATTGTACAAATGGACGAGTTGGTAGATACAAAGACTTCCACTGTTGGGTCCCAGGTTCGAATCCCGGGATCTCCAACTTTTTTCTTAACAGGATTTTTCTGACGTGATCATTCATATTTTTGTGAAATTATTGCAGTATTCATGATCGGATGAGTAATGTTCGACAATTGGATTGAATTGGCCTTTTTTTGAATCGGATCATCCCACTTTCTCTTTAACTCTCCTCTCTCTGGTGTATACCGCCCTTTCAACAGGATATATTCTGTACCAACAATCACAAAAATGAATCATGAGATGATACAATGAAACAGAGCAAGAATGGAGTTGTGCAAATCGACGCGATTATCTTTCACCGAAACAGGTGCCATTTCAGTAATCCCTGTCCCAAAACCAACAGAGTCCCAAGGATATTCCTCCATTTCAGCCAACTGCAATCTCACTCCGCCTCCCCTTCCTTCTCAACCATACGTTAACCGTCAGATCCACGACTGGCATCGAGAGAACGCAACACCAGCAAACAAAGCGGAGACAAGGCAACTGGCTAACCACGTGTGCACCTCACTTTGTCTTCCAGCAGGGGCATATCAAGAAGAGACCGAAGGGAATGAATCCGATCTTTTCCACTCCCTCTTCTCGTACAGACCCAGCTCCCTTCCCACACAGAATCTCTTTTAATCGCATCTTTCCCAACCGGACACGAGAGATTTGCCGCAACCATTCTTCACAGTCAACCTGTCTCGAATCACCAACATCTCTGATGCATCTCCAGTCTTTCTCTCACTTGTGACACTTGTGAAAGAAGGAGCCGTCTTTGGAAAGTCTGAAACCCGAAAGGCCTGCCGATTGCTGGACAAACTTGCACCTGGGCCCAAGAAACTGTTCACTTGCGGCGAGATTCTGTTTGACCTCGTCCCATCACCGAATCGAACCTGTCGACTGTTCGCAGAAGCAATGGTCTCCCTTTTATCCTGTAGCAATGAAACAATATCATTTTCAGCACTTTCATTTCTGGATACAACACTAGAAATGGCCGACACTCGTGACCGACTCAAACTTGTGGAAGCCGAATTCTTCTGACTCCTCCGCTTTCATTCTGCGAGCAAGAGAATCATCTGAAGCCTCAACACATAATTCTTCTCGTGAGAATCATTGTTCGCTGTCTCTCTCAACTCGGCGACTCCATCTATTTTAGGGACTTTTCTGTGATTCCAGAACAACTTCAGTTCTTCCACATCATCTTTTCGGATCTCCTTGTTCCACTTGAGGGTTTTCTGAGATTCATCTGTCGTCACTACTCCATATTCGACATCCACAATCCGACATCCAGCATTATGACTCTGCTTCTGGAGCCAATGCGATGCGCTCTTTTCTACGAAGAAATTCACTCTTTCATGCTGCCCCCCCTCTCTCTGTCGCCATCATAAATTGCTTCATTCACTTCACCACCGTTGAAATGATCGATCAAGGCCTGTCGTACCTGAGATGGACTCTGTTGATGTGGAAGGACGCAAAACCCGAAGTGCAAAGGAGAAGCAAGGACATCATGGCCAGCTTGCGAGAGGAAGGTCTTGATGACTCTTTGGAGTTGGAAACAACATTCTCCTTTTTTGCACACGAAACCACAGCGAATTTATTTCGGATCACTCGATGTGATGACATGGTTGGGTATGAATACACTGACAACTCAAATGCTCATTTTGGGGTCTCCACTGGCACAATAACGAATCGACACTGAATCGCACTCGATTTGAAGAAAACTTAGTCCCTGACTGCCCCCACTATTTTCTCAACAGATGAGACAAAACCAAAAGAAACCCATTTCTTGCAAAGAACGCCGAACGAGGTCTCATCGAACAGCAGATGGTTGTTAATGTGAACTTGTAGAAAGATCCGTGCAGACAGGAACAACTCGATCTGGAACAACAATTTGTTCTTCCGTGAACATATTTTGCGACGCAGCTGAAGTTTGAAGCGGAGATCAAGAATGCTGAAGCCATCCAATTCTCGTCATTCTCTGCTGCCATCCCCAGATTGGTTGGACGGTTGAAACGCACTCGATTCAAATGATAAGGATTTCATTGTTTGCTGGAACCAGATAGTAAGTCATCCCCAACTCCTGTGCTGCACAAATCCAGTTTGTTTTTGAACACTTCACCAACCAATATTTCGGAAACAAGACAATATCACGTCTTCAATTCATTCAGTGCATGTCACAAGCAATCAAGAAAACAAAATATTCGCGAAAATAGGCTCAGAAACTGGTAAAGAATGGGTAAAACGATAATAGCCTCAGATCCCCTCCCCCGAATCTCTATCGTCTCATGTACAGGCAAGAAAGGGCAGGACGCACAGAGAAAGACACTGCCAGAACAGAAAGCTACAGCGAGATTCAGCGCAGAACAGGACAGCCAAATGATGACGAGCTTCGAAGCAGAACAGAACGCGGAGGAAGAAAGAGGATGGGACACGAACCAAAAGAAAGGGAACGGACCACGACGGCAGATCCACCCAATCCGATCGGAGAAACAATCAGAAATGGCGCTTCTGCCTCGCAGCCACAGCCTTCCCCTTCGCGACGGATGTTGTCGGTGTTATCTTCTTCACACTCGCAGAATGCACACTTTCGTGTTATGGGGAAGAGGGGGGAGGGTGTGGGAGGGGTTGTGGGGAGCGAGACCAACTTTGGGGCTGGCTTCGAGTGTTGCGGCGAGCGCATCCCATTCCCGCGCGAGAACCGGTGCATCGTCACAAGAACAGGACTCGGTGGCTCGTTCAAGTTCGCGTGGTCCTTCGGAGGCGAAAGGGGGTTTGTGAGTGTGGGCGACGAGGGGCGAGAGCGGTCTGTGTTGCTGTCCGCTGCCGACGGAGGGGTGTGCGGTGTGGGCGAGAAGAGCGGCAGGAAGTGCTGGTCTGTGTACAATGAGAGCGGGGTGGGGTTCAGTTCAATCACCGACTCGCTTTCTTCGTTCGTCGCGCACGTCGGCGAATCAACACGCGACGAGGAGGCCAGCGAATCCAGTGACGCTGCGGACGAGACTTGTGAGAGTGTGGGCGGCCGGGCATGCCGTTCGGGAGTGGTGCCCGGCCGATCCTTGCCGTCGGAGGGCGTTTTGTTCGATTGTCCGAAGAGCTGACAGTTTCGGTTTCCAGCTTCCATCAATTCCAGAATCGTCGCATGCCCCAACAATTGTGCGGGCACATTCTGAACATTAATCTGCGGCACGTCCAATCCGAGTGGAGTGTAGGTTCGGCAAGCGCTGGTCAGCGGCGGGCGACACGCGAAAGAAGCGGGCTCGTTTTCGCCAACTTCAGCGGCATTCGGTGTCTCCTCGCATCGCCGGACTGCAGAATCGATCCCGCTGGCTCCGTCCCACTTGTCGGTTCACTCGTCTGCGGTCGTTTCGTCGACGAGCTCGATTTCGGTTTCACGACACACGGCGCCAGTGAGCAGGGGAACTTCACTTTCGGAGCAGTACGCACACTCGGCGCAGACTGAGCCAGTCGCACTGCCTGGTTGAACGACGTGTTGTGCAGAGTGAACGATTCCTGCAAAAGACGAGGCGTTTGCACAAGACGATTAATCACTCCAGCATGCTTCCTCAACCCCGAAACGAACGATCCCTTCATCCGAGTCCGCCGGCTCAGCGACGTCACTTCCATCGCAAGCTCCACTCACCAACTGTAGCGCTGAATCAGAAAAATCGACTCAATCAGCATCACGCGGTTGTGCCCTTGAGGTGAATGAACCAGGATCACCCCGTCACCATCAAGTGCTTTGTCAAGAAAGCTGCACACACGGCTCACATGTTTCGCTGGCGATGCCAAGAATGTCGTTCCAGTTCCACAGATCACCACATGAGTGATTCGTTGCGTGTTCAGATACTGGCGAACGAGGAGAATGACGGCGAGAAGAAAACGAACAGCAATCGAAGAAGCGGCATCCTCATTCACCAAAAACAATTGAGGCATCAGCTTAGACACAGGCGTGGGTGGAGTACGTCGGCTAATCACATTGACTGTGACGTGCATGTTGTGATAGTTGCTGTTCCAGTGAGGATGAACTGTGTCTGAAAGAGTGCGCGATGGAGAGTACGCCAAAAGTTGTCTCGGAGGTTGTTGAGCAGGATGTGTATGTGCAGGCGGTGACTGTCACATCGAAAGATGGGCCTGAAGCTGACATTTTGACAGACTTCCTTGACATCGAGTGTGAGATGAGGAGTGATGAGTAGTCGTAGGCGGAGATGAAAATCCATTCTCCAGATCGTCCGCTCGAACACTGACAGATTTTATCGAATTTTGAGTCGATGACAAGACTTGAAGGTGGGAATTTGGATGGACATGAAATCGAGATCCCTCTGCCGTCATGTGTGGAGGATCACGTGGAGAACGAGCATTCTCTGATGATGGGAAGATGGTCAGAGAGGCAGTGGGGGAGATCAGAGATCCGACAGACGCGGATGACAGGGTCGATGGAAGAACGACGATCAGTTTGGAGAATGCCAGATCATCCACACACATTGACGTTCGTGGCAGCAAAGAGGTCAGATATGAGGCTGTGAGTCCGCTGGGGTCCAGGAACAGCGCCGCTCCATTCGCGGTAGCTGAACTGTCAGAAAATATTGTCGAGGTGATGGAGAGTTGTCCGCCTGTGACTGACCGAGAGAGCTCCTCCATTTGCAGCTGAACACGGCGCGAAGATCGAACTGGCAATGGTTTCTACCTTATCAGTGCCGATTGTTCCACTCAGGGCTTAGCCCGACCCAATCGAGACGAGAGAGGTGAACGAGCAGCTTGACATGGCCATGAATCCATTTTGGTCAATGTTAGTGTCTCGCTTGTTTCAGTGAAGGCAGAGTCCACAGACAGTGTGATTGTGCGGCAAGTCGCGTCAGAGTTGACAGTGACGGTGATGCTCAACTGACCCGCCGCGGTGGTGGCTGTTTTAGATCTTGAAACACATTGACATAAACGACTGAAAGAGACACGGATTCAGTTAGTGTGGCATCGATGAGAGATGAGCTCGTTGACCCACAATCGGTGAAGGGAGAGGAAGAGAACGTCACTGTTCCAGTTGACTTTGTGATCGAGAAAGGGTGGTTGTTGACGTCAGATCGTTGATGATCGTCGTTGTGAAAGCTACATTGCCTATGGACGTGACGGCGAAGAGAGAAGAATGTGCAGTTGGACTGAGCGAGGCAAGCGTGTATGAAGAGATGGAGAGTGTTGCTGTTGATATGTGGGAGAGTATTGGTGAAACAGTGCAAGTCGTGAACGAGCACAGTCTTTTCTTGTTCAAAGAAAGCGAGATTTTGCCTTCCTGTGAACGTCTGAGCCTTATCACGGCGCGGACGTCCTCGCCAAAGTGGAGGAAATGATCGATGCAGTGGACGTCGAAATCGTAAGCCCAGCCATCGCCTCCTGACACTCACACCATCTTGTTCGACAGGATGTCGCTGTTCTTCCAGAGTTGATTGATGATGTCAAGATCATCGTAGTAGTCGACGAGGGATTGGAAATCAGCAGCAACCTTCTCAGCTCGTTCGCCAGCCTTCTCGCCGTCTGATCCTTCTTCCCGCGTGTTGGCGACTTCGACTGAATTTGTGTCGGTGCCACATTCATCGGATATGTCGGAATCGACAAATAGAAACGCCAGTTGTGGACAGCATCGGCTGATCCTGTCTACTCCATCAGAATGCGAGGGTCAGTCTCGTAATGCGGGAACCACACAATGTGTGCGTTGAGGGCAACTTGATGGGAGTTGGAGGACATGGGAAGAAAGTAGGGAAGTGGAAGATTGGGGTTTGTAGAAGGAGGGTTGGGTGAAGTGGTGGATGTCTTCCTGTGGGTATCTTTGGTGCGAGATTGGCTCGGATTGATGTGTTGTTTCTGACTGTTTTTGATTGGTGTATGTGGGAGGCAGTGCGAAAGAACCAGAAAAATCTCGTTCGGTTAGCTGGTTGGCGCGAGATGTGGCATATTCTTCATCGAATGGCTGATTCTCTGATTGTTGCAGTGGACGACGATATGACTGGGAATTCTACGTGACAATGGCAGCAGACGATTGTTGTGGAAACTGTGGGTTGATGTGCTGTTGCTGTTGGTTCACAAAACCCTCCCTGTTTGAGAGGGAGTCGGGCTTCTGTTTGGCATACCGCTTTGCCTGTAAACGGACAGTGCTGTGCTCGTTCTGAGAAAGGAAGGGAGAGAAGTACTTTTGTTGATCTGGGAAGGCAACAACAACTCGTCCAGAATCGACAAGCGGGTTCTGGACATCGTTGACCTTGTCTGGAGGGTGTTCGTGTTTGTTTCGATTCTCAAGGGCTTTAACATGAGAATGGAGGGGATACGTCATAACATCGTCTGAGTAGAGAGGTGGGAGTCGAGTATCTTCCGCTTGCTCCTGTTGTGAGTGCATCAGAGATCTGATGGTCATCGGGAACTCCTGACTGGGCACATCTGCTTGGACATCTTCAAAAACAAGCACTTGTTGATTGTATGTCGGTTGCTGCTGACGAGGAGGGTATTGATGGGCGAGAGATTCCACGATGATGGGATAGAACTCGTCCGAGTTGTAATTCTGGTCCCTCATCGAAGTATGCTGCCAATAGTGCATGTGGCGAGGTCGAGGACGCCCAGACATTCCCATTTGTGTTGAGGGAGTCTTTTCAATGTCATCACCTGGCTGTTGGGGAAGACGTCGACGATGCTGTCGGGGTGACGTTCTTGACGATGCAAATGGGGATTGAGAATCGTCCCCCTCGACACCATCCATAAGGTCGTCATGGGGGAAGGGATTTAAATTGAGTTCAAAGTTTGTCGGCTTGACAGGGACATAGATGAATCCATTCCGTTCGATCGGAAGAGGATAGTTATGTGTCGTGTGATCTCGACCGTATTCAGGAAAGATATCGAGGAATGGAGGATTTCGAGTCGTTTGGTTATGTTAGTTAATACAGTGTCGCATTTGCATCAGAATACAACGAGTTTTTCATCATCTTTTGATTTGTTGTGTGGATGAAAGGTATGCCATATTTGCATGCACAGAGGAGAGATTATCTGATTCAGAAACCTGAATTGATTGATGAGACTTCGCTATTGATTATTGTTGAGGATCTGATTGACAATCCAATGTGGACACAGTTAGTAGGCATGGATTTCGCTGGAAAATGACAAGGGACCCACATTTCTCGAGAGTGATCTAGGCCTGAGTGAAGATGAGTCGATGTCGAGTGTTTTTAACTCTTCTTTGAGTGTCCATTCTTCCTGTTCAATACACGGTTCCATTTTTCATCATGATCCAATCGCTCAGGAGGGGTCATCAAACAGTGAGATTCAGCATGTGTCATGGCTTGCCCAAGCATTCGAAAGGATGGGAAAGCCCTTCACCGTGTCCCTCAATCGTATCTGAGCGATGAGAGGATGAGATTGTTAAAACACAATCAGAGATAGAGGCCTTTCTGACCGTCCAATCTTTCCAGACTCACAATGAAACTCGTCGCTTTCAGGATATATATCCTGTTGAAAGGGCGGTATACACCAGAGAGAGGAGAGTTAAAGAGAAAGTGGGATGATCCGATTCAAAAAAAGGCCAATTCAATCCAATTGTCGAACATTACTCATCCGATCATGAATACTGCAATAATTTCACAAAAATATGAATGATCACGTCAGAAAAATCCTGTTAAGAAAAAAGTTGGAGATCCCGGGATTCGAACCTGGGACCCAACAGTGGAAGTCTTTGTATCTACCAACTCGTCCATTTGTACAATTTTTTTTTGATCAAACATCCACACCGATAAGGTTTAAAAAAACCAACTTTTTTTGCAGATTTCCAACGGTCGTTCAGATTTCCAACGGTCGTTCAGAAAACCAACTGCAGTTCAGAAAACCAACTGCACTCGAGAAAACCAACTTTAAATTGAGATGACCATCATTCGACAGTTGTGGATCTTCAGGGCGACTTCAGAAAATGGTCGGTGAGAGATGAACCCAGCATTCTTTGTCCCAGGTGTTCCGGATTCCAATGTCATGTTCGAGTTGAGGATGTGCAGATTGTGGACACTGTCCAATGTCCCCACACATCCACCGTATTGGTTAGAGTTGGGTGATGAAGAGAAACTCAGGAACGAGCACGAATCGATTGTGGCCTCAGCTGTCGTTTGGACAGAGACATTAGAACGATAAAGATAGACACAGCCTGCATAATCGGTATCAGAGGATCGATAGGGCGTGATTGAGCAGTTCTCAAACTTGCACAATGTGAGATTGAGAGCTGTTGAATCCGACTGGAAGAACAACGCAGAACCACCAGCATTGTGGTCATGATACGAGGGGCTTGTATACGCCATGTTGAAGAACCAGCAGCGAGTGAACTTGACAGAGACATCCGTGAAATTGAATCTGTCTGTTCCATCGTAGACTTTGCCTGTGAAGGGGTCATCTTTGTCGTCAGCTTCTTCGGCTGGGGAGTCTGGGGTGTTGGTGGGGGCGAGAGAGGAGGAGAGGGTGGGTGTGTGGGGAGAGAGTGAGGGGCGTTCAGACGATGTTGTCGAGCACCAGTTGAACGAGCTGTTCGAGCACACAAACCCTCCTCCTCCATTCATGTCCCGCAATGTCGATCCCGAAAGATGGTTGTTGCTTCCCCAGATCCCACATCCAACCATTCGCTGCGAAAACAACGGCGAAACAGGATGAACAGTTCCAGGCAATGAAGACACATTCGAAAATGACATTTCCGAGAATGTCGCGCAGATTCCTTGCAAATGAGATGAAATTCCATTTTGCGAAGGCTGGACCACTCCAATTCCGTCCGCTCCAATCACTTTTGTGTTCGCGATTCGCGTTCCCACAATATCCAAAGTAAACGATTCTGATCCTCCACCTCCGCGAATATCCTCCACAATCGGGGCCAGTCGCTGTTCTGAGTTGTCCAGTGTGCATCCGACCAAGGTGATCGACGACGAAATTTGTGGTGAAAGAGATGATCCTTGTAAAACAAAGAGGGAGTGCAGTCCCGTCCAGAAGAAGCCACTATTTGTGATGTGGATGGAAGATGATGTGAGGGAAGCACATATCACATCTCCATTCGACAATCTCGAGTGAGCACCGCCCCTCCGGTAGGTGCATCCCAAACCTCGGTTCCTTCCAGCGAGATGTGGTCTGTAATGGGCTTCGGTCTAAATTGATCTTATGTCAGATAACACTTCTGAGAATTCAATACCTTCTTCGTCCGCCCCGTTGCCTTCTATTCCTCGGGACGTGATCGATCTCATATATTCGGGCTTAGTGGAGGCGCATCCATCGATCGTTTCCGCTGACAGGAAAGAGGACATTCAACCACCTCAACCGGCTTTGGTCCTCTCACCGACGCTTCAGCAGGCTCAGACAGCTGCCCCCCTCCAGCAGCCTTTGAGTCCAATCAAGAAGGTGAAGCGGCAACGCCCGGAAGCGCGATCAGAATCAGACACAGATTCGTCTTCAGATTCATCTTCAGAGTCATCTGTCGAAGACCTGACATCCCCGCAACATATCCGATCACCTTCTCGCGGCAATTCTTCGGGCGAGCGCAGTAGACGCAAGAAAACAAGAAGGGCGAAAGCGCGAGATTTCGCCATCGCCCAGCTCAACGCGGAAGCGAAACGAAGAAAGAAGGCTGAGAAAGCAAGCAGCAAGCCAATACCGACAATCACAATACCATCGGATTCCTCATCATATTACGATTTCGACACCACGTCTTCAGATTATCACCCGTCCCCAGACCCAGCTCGTTTATTCAAACAGAAGTTAAAGAGAAGGCACCCAAAATTCACTGGAGACTGGACAAATGTTATTTTGGCCCCGCAGCTGCGTGACGAGCTGTTCAGGGATTCGCAACGATGGCAGACGATCCTCGGCGTACAAGCCCAATTTGCAGCTACAA
Source organism: Blattamonas nauphoetae (assembly GCA_033064195.1). Classification (NCBI taxonomy): domain Eukaryota; phylum Preaxostyla; order Oxymonadida; genus Blattamonas; species Blattamonas nauphoetae. The sequence continues at coordinate 93,808 of JARBJD010000068.1, read as the reverse complement.
TCTCACCTGTTACAGACCCACATGGCCTACAAGATCATTTATTGAAAATGGCAACGCAGTCAGCTCTTGTTTCCGTCGCTCTCTTGGGTGATGTCTACCAAGCAGTGTCCAGACTCGGAAACTCGGCGATCCTCCCCAAGATCCTTGACGTGATGCTTAACACAGCAGACGCAGCTTCCCGCTCCCACCACGCGCGCTATGTATTCCAATCAGACCTCAGAGCAATGGCTACAGCAATGGACATTCCACGACCGGCGGAGGTGGCAGAAAATCTCCTCGTAGCACCTCCACAACCATTCCAACTCGCTGCCACGAACCTGGATCATGCGACACAGATGGTCGCCCCAACAGTTGTCGCGCATCTGAACACTGGGTCCAGTTTCTCATCCAGAGGGGGGTTCCGCCGTCCCCCCGGAAAATACAACGGACGGAACCCGAACAACAGGAACGGCAGGTTCGGGGGCAACTAGTCGCGGACACGAAGATAACAGGGAGACTGGCAGACAGGCTCCCACTGTGGGAGAGTATTGGTGGGAAGACTTTAATAGCATCTGGCGCCTGCTGGGAATGGAAGGAACCGGAGTCGCCCGACCGACTCCGGCAACTCAAACCGGCCCTCCCATTCCGCGGCAGCCCTCAACAGATGGAAGTGTATGCTCAGCTACTTGCAGAGGAGGTGAAGATCGGGGCGGTTTCGGAGATACCTCCCTCAGCGGCAGTCCTCATTCTCCCGACCTTCTTGGTCGGAAAGAAGGGAGGGAAGCATCGCAAGATCATCGATGCTTCCAGACTAAACCGGGAGATCCGGACGACACACTTCAAGATGGAGAGTGTGCAATCGGCCTTTCCCTTGATCAGGGAGGGAGCTTGGCTGACAACGGTGGACATCCAGTCTGCCTATCTTCACATACACCTCGCCGAACCGCTAAGGAAGTACCTCTGTTTCCAGTTTCAGGGCAAGACATACCAATTCAACGCCCTCCCCTTCGGCCTGGCAACAGCGCCTCACACCTTCTCAGATACAATGAAGCTGGCAGTCAAAGCGCTCCGAACGGAGCTGAATATCTCAATCGTCTTCTATTTGGACGACCTGCTCTTGATCAGCGATACCAAGGAAGAGGCCAGCACGAAGACAGAACGGGCAGTCAGCAGACTCCGCGAGCTTGGGTTTGTGATATCAGAGAGCAAATGCCGACTCCAGCCCAGCCAAGAGGTGGAATTCTTGGGTTGGGCGATCAACTCTTCAACGCAGACGGTCAGACTGACAGATTCGAGACGCAGAAACATTCGCAGCAACCTCAAGTCGCACACGAAGCTGTGCCTGAACAGAGAGGAGACCCCAGTCAAACGCCTTGCGGGCTTAATCGGCTCCCTCAACTTCTTGCGGATCTCAATTCCGGAGGCGAGCCTGTATCTCAGACGGCACCACTCCTTTCTCTCGACTGCGGTCAGGAGGTACGGTTGGAGGGACGAGTTCAACTGAATCCCCAACTCTTGGGAGAGACGCAATTCTGGAAACGGAGACTGAAACACAACCTACCGCTCTCCTTCAGACCAACCGAAGCACAAGCCCTGATTACAACGGACGCCAGTCCCACGGGCTGGGGCGCGATTCTCCAGATGAAGGGCTCAACTGTCTACTTCCACGGTCTCTGGGGCGACAAGGATCGCAGCCAGACAAGCAACTGGAAAGAGACAGCCGCTGTTCGTCAGGCCCTCCTCGCAGCGACTCCTCATCTCAGGTCAGCCCAAGTCGAATCCGTCTCCTTCCTCTCGGACAACACCGCGACAGTCCACAATCTTCGAAGACAACGAGCCGGCCAGCCACTCCTACACATTACCAGAACTGTACTGGAAACATTCAAACGCCTCAATTTCCGCCTCTCTTCAATCCATCATCTCCCAGGCAAAGCGAACGGGATCTCGGACGCGCTATCTCGCCTCCCGCCTCATGGCGAATATCATCTTCTCCCACAAGCAATGGAAAAACTCCGAGTCGAATGGAACTTCGTTCCACGGACGGACATGTTCGCGAGCGCCAAGAACAGACAATGCGAAGCGTTCTTCTCTCTCTCCGAGGAAGACGCAGGAGCTGGAAGGGGGGTGATGTTCCTAAATTGGTCAGAGATGACAGATCTTCTGATTCACCCCCCCATTCTCCTGATCGTGAAGGTAGTGAGGAAGCTGCTCACTCAGAGGCCTCGACGGTCTGTCCTGATCACCCCTTCGTGGAAGGGCCAACCTTGGTCAACTCTTCTTGGTCAACTGAACTGCAAGCAGATGGAATTGGGGGAATACACCCAGATGGCGGCTCTCGACACTCTACTCGAAGATCTGAAACTCCCTCCGGGGCAGATATTAGCCACTCTCCTCGAGTGATCGGCGATCCTCCCTCTCCGTTCTTCAGGAGACTCTGCAAGGCGGACAATTGGGAGGAGGCCCTGATCCAGTTGGAAGAGGGGCGATACAAGTCGCAGAGCAGATGGAAACGAGCTTGGACTCTTTTCGAGTCCTTCTGTGGAGAGAAAGATTACTCAGAACCCTTCCTGATCAATCGGGATACCAACATCCAGAAGATCCTTTCGGAGTTTGCACTCTACCTCGAGGCACGTTTCAGAGACGCTCCTACTTCTCCACCTCAGCTCGTCACGAACGTCAAAGCAAGCTTGCAGCTCTTTCATCCATGTCTTGCTCAAGAGAAGACAGCTCTCCGCTCAATGCAGCGACTGATTGCAAGGAAGAAGCCTCGGAAGCTGGGAAACACTCTCAACTGCTCTGAACGAAGACCCAATCATTCAAACAGTGATAGAAACTGGGTCTGGCAAGAAAGATCCAAAACCAGCGAGTTCCTTCTCACAGCCTTTCTCGTCGTTCTCAACCCCTGACTTCATGAAACCCACACAGCCGTCGGTGGCCGACACGAATGATATGATCATCCACATATCCAACCCTCTCCCAGGTGTGGAAGGCCCCACTCTCTGCGTCCCCACCGATCGCTCGACAGTGTCTGGTCCTCCAAACCGTCCCTCCTCGTTGCCTTCTTCCCCCACGTCTCCGCCAGTCATTCTCATCGCAAATCCCAACCCCTCATCCTGTCGCAGATTTCTGGTCGTGTACCGATCTGGTCTGTCTTCAACCAGATCTTCGCCCATCAGCCAACATCCCTCTCCAAAAAGAACTCAGTCGCTCCAAATTATGTTGGCTCCTTCGTTGGCACCTGTCAGACATGTCCGTGTGGCATGCTCCCATCATCCAAGCTCGCATGCACTCGACTTTCAGAGGCTCGTATCCATTCATCCTCCACGACGACTTTATGAATGAGTATGGTGTCCTGAATGTTCGTCTGAAGGAGGCATGGTATCTCCCAATGACTGAGATCACCACACTAACTTCCTCTTCTTTGCCGACTTCATCAACCAAGATGATTCCCTCAAAACATACACTCTCTCTGAAGCCAGTACCAACGAAGCGTCTGTCAAAGGTCGTTGAACTCGATTTCGGTGTCCAGAAACTGAACGAAGCAGGAAGAGTTGACGAAGAGACAACGAGAATGCGACAAAACGCATCAGCACTGCAACCAGTCCAGCTGGATCAGCAGCCGTTACACGAACTGTTCTCAGGCGTCCCTCAGCCCTCCACTCAGTCATCGTCATTGTCAGCATTCCCAGGCACAACACCACAAGCCGCACACCCCTCGTTCTATCCCGGAACAACTCCAATGGGCACATCTCATAAGTGTCTCTCTGCTCTCTGTCCAACCATCAACCGTGTCCCGCTCAGTTCAGCCACACTCTCATCTGAGCACATTCTCAACTCCGCCAGCCCCGACAGGTGAATCAACTCAATCTCTCGTTTCAGGGCATCCATCTGCAGTGACTCCATTGAACTAGCCTCCAACTTTCGAAGGATCAACTTCTCGTGACCTCCACTCAGACATCATCGCCGGCAGCAGCTACAAACCGGACTCTTACTTCGAGCATACTCGCCCACAGCCCCAACTTTCTCTGTTGAAACCTGTCGTCGCCGCTGTTCGCAAACCACAATACAACATTCTGTCACTGAACACTCGTGTGAGTTATGATTCCACTCTGCGCCCTCAGCAATCACCATACGTCGAGACCAGCCGGAAACAACAGCAGTTCGCTGAGAAACAAACAACACAGAGTCTCATTACACAACTAAAGACATATTTGGAACAAATTCAGAGAATTACAGTGAATCGAAAGCTTCTGATTGCACTCACGCTCGACATGAACGATTTTGAGCAATTCTTCAACGATTCTGGATACCAGAACAACATGGACCAGACAAACAATGGGATCGAGTCAACGCTGACACTCCTCTCGTTCCTGTCCCCAGGCCTCTTCTTCACCAAGGTCAAGCCAAAACACAACCGGACAGAATCAGGACAGTCGATCATCCACAAGAACCTGTCATTTTTTCATCAACAAGGTCCAACAACAATATATCAGGAATCTCCCCAAAGATGTCTGTATAGCTGTATGGTTTGCTTTCTCATCATATTGCTTACACTCTTTTCGTTATGTCATCTTAGGTATGCTTCCCAACAAACATTCTCGTGTTGAGATTCTCTCCCTCCACAGATATGAAAGACCACTCGCTCGTCAACTTCCACACACAATGAGCATTGTCTGGGCTCCGTGTGTCTTTGTCCTTTTCTGACATTCATATCTGCCATATTCATGCAAACAGACGAACACTCACCGCAGGCCAACTCACCCCTCGACAGAAGCCCAACCGTTCACCCACATCACATTCATCTTCCCCGGACAGTGTGGAGATGGTTCCAATGGACCAACATTCTCATCACACCGCCCCACTCCCCTTCCACAACCAGGGCGACACCCACAACGAGTGTGACGCCATCTACAACCCCTCTCCCCTCCTCGGCCAGACCATACTGCTTCGGAAGCAGATGAACAAGCGCTCAGGTCACTCGCTCCTCCCAACCCCAACCCCGCCACCCCGTTCTGGCCTCTGCTGGCCTCTCCTCGCCCTTTCCTGACCAGCCCGACGTTGCCTTCAACGGCGATGTCTGGTTCGACCACAGCGATCGAGCGGAAGAGGCGGTGTGTCTGTCTCTGTTCGTCTTCATTCTCTCGTCCTTCCTCAGCCTTCCTCACACTGAAACACAAACGTCTCACTTCAATCACGCGATTGAGATGGTAAAGTTGTAACGTCGATGTAAGGACGACCTCATTATTGTGTAGATGATTGTTTAGTATTTCTTCAACTCACAAACATTGACAAATTGTTTAGTTTCTGATGGTAAATGAACTAATTTTGAGTTGATCTGGAGCAGTTTACTTCAAATTTCGATGTCTCAACGTCAGAACTGTCGTCTCACACAACCTACACTCTCTATGTTCTCCAAACTCGTCAAAGAGCAGGCTTCTCGTCATCGCGAGTTGCCGCCGTGGTTGGATGACAATGTTCTGGATTCCGACGTGGATCTCAGCGGAGAACGCTCAACTGGAAGACCTGGTGAGCCTAACAGTACTTCACACGCGATTGAAGTTGCCAAGTATGAAAAAACACCCGAAGAAATAGAAATCGAAGTGCAAAAGAAGTTCTCCAGATGGATCCTTCGAAAGGAATGCATCTTCGTTGACGATGCTTCCGTATTTGTCAAACAGGACGGGGGAATCATATGTCGAATCTGCAACGCTCACAGTAACCACTTACCAAAAACCCGAGATGAATACGTCAAAACACAGTCAAGACCTTACCGGGAAAAGAGCCTAACGAATCATGTCAAAACTGAAACACATCTCCGAGCCGTTCAGCTGTGGCTTCAAGACAAAGAACTTCGAGAAAAGACTCTTACCACAGGCAATCCTCAAGGACATTCAAAACACAACAAAAATCAATTCAGAGCCGTAAATCAAATCTGCCACCGTCACAATTCTATCAATGACTTCAAATCCTTAACAAATGTCCTCAATTCTGTTGATAACGAGGAATACATCTCAATTGAGGACGATTCAGATTATGCCCGCTTTTGGAAGTTGGCCGGCATTATTGACAGGACTTATACCGCCGATTTGTATCAGTTAATCTCACCCATGACCCCACTATCTCTCAGTCTTGATATTTCGACTGACGTATCTACAATCTCCGTCCTCTGCGTTAACCTCCGTTTTCTCACCGAAAGCCACATCCCTCGCGTAATCCTTGTGGGACTTGCTGAAATGGACGAAGGCACGAGCGGAAAGCAAATCTACTTAAAATTTCGGCGAATCATGGAGGATCAAAAGATATCGATGAAGCAAGTCGTCTCCGTCGCAACTGACGGAGACCCGGCGATGACTGGGACAAATCACGGCTTTCTGGGCGAGTTAGAGAAAGATAACAAAAATATCCTCCATCACAAATGCGATGCGCACAATCTGCAACTTGCTCTGAAGTACTCATTTCAAGTTCCTGATGACACAATAACAGCAACTCTGATCCATAACGCAGCAACAATAATCAATTTGATCACAAAGAATCCGGGACGAAAAAGACAATTTGCCAATGAACAGCGAAAAAAGAAAGCGTACGATACAAAAACTATCCAAACCAATCCAAGTGAGATGGTCTACCTGTGCAAAAACCATCAAACAATCATTTGAATATGCTGACAGTATCTCAACTGTTCTTCAATCGGCGCCTGGATCCCTCGCCGAATCTATGGTGGAGTGTCTGACAGATCCAACAAATCTGCTTCGAATGGGGGCACTCTCGCATTTGTTGTCCTGGGCTGACCAGACGAACAAAGAGTTGCAGTCGGACTCACTAACTGTCTGTGAATCCTCTGAATGCATTGGAAGACTCAGAGATCGCTGTTTAAACACTTCAAAGACAGATGTGGAGGCACATCTTTCATCAATCATCTCAAGCTTCTCGTATGAACAGTGTCTACCATTCATATCGATTGTAGCTGATGAATTCGTCGAATGGGCTCAAATTTTAGCTACAAACCTCGAACATCGTTTTGCTAACAGGTCGAGTCTCGATGGTCACGATTTATTCACTCATGACAATTTGATGCGGGAGAACACACACGACACAGATATGGCGCTGATGAATTTTGCAAATCTATTTTCTCATCTCGTTCCGACACTCCTACAAAGACATCTACTAATCCACTGGCATTGCCTCAAATCCATCTATCAACTCGAGTTCAGTGGCATTCCCTATTCCTCGACTGGAATCATCGATGCTATTCTTTCGCATCCACGGTTCCAGACCCTCACAGCCATCATTCCACTTGTACGCGTTTCGAGCACAATTATGGCAACTTCAGTTGCCACTGAAAGGGAGTTCTCGTTAGTGCACTATATCAAACGTAAGGAACGCAGCTTGCTAACTACGAATCATCTGGAATTACTAGCCCGCATTGCGCACAATGCTCCCGTCCTTCTGTCCAATCAACAACTTGAACGACTGATGAACGAATTGAACGCTGGAAATGTGATGAAAGTTAAAAGAAGAGAATCAACTCCTATCCCAGGCAACCCTTTTCTCACCCCCTCGTCATCAAAAGTTCAACGGTCCTCATTCTAATGTTTTTTAACTTTATTTGACATTCATTTCACAATTGAGTTCAGAATCAAACTTCAATGAGATGAACACGGATGAAATGAATCTCCCTTCGATGGCCAAGAGTGTGGTTGGGAGAGTCTTCCCCGATTGTCCAAACTTGTATGGTGTACTCGTCGACAAACTTCACTCTCCAGCGAGGGTTATTGTAGATTGCAGAGGCGATGATGAAGAGGACGATGATGAGGATGTACAGCAAGATCGAGAAGAGCTTGATGTTCCGTGCGAACGCGTCGATGAGGAACGTCATTGTAGATGTCTTTGTCAGCACTTCGAAGAAGAGAATGCAGGAGAAGCGCACGTCGATGAGGAGGCCGAGGATGGAGAACGTCACAAGGTAGATGTAGATGAGGAGGTACTTCGTCACCACACATCGCAGAAAGCGGTTGATTGTGTGGTCGACGCGTCTCATGTTTTTTTTCATGCGTTTCGAATAGCTCATCGCTTTCGTGTCGATCGACTCGTCGAGGGAGTCTTTTCGGAGTTTGTGAATTCAGAACGTCACTTCCTTGATGGAATCGCAGAAGACGTAGACAAGGATGCGCGACACAAGCCAGACGAACTGGATGATCGCAATGTACCAAATGACGCGATGGAGGAGGGCGACGAAAGCCGGGTCGTGTTGGTTGAACTCTGCGACGATGAAGTGTGTTCGGAGGATGAATTCGTCGGTCTTGTTTTCTGCGTCGCCTTGTCTTTTGAACGAGTCGAACATGATATTGCTTCGTTCCGGGTCTTCGAGGTTCCACGTTGTGATGGTTGTCTGATCTGATCAGAGAGGCGCGTTAAGAGAGGGAGATCCGAATCGAATGAGACGTTCGGCTTCTTTGGAAAGTAGAATCCTGTCAAGAACGGCCTGCTCGCACTCTCGTTCGACTCCATCGCCTGTCGCAGCTTCTTCTGAGATTGTGTCGTCGCTTCCGGACCGATGGTCACAGACAGGCGGAAGAGGCTCTGCGCATTTCCGTGGAACAGTCGCTGGGCTTGGCGGTCGTAATCGGTCTGTCCCCCTTCCACGTTGTCTGCGAGGAGGTTCTGATACGTCTGGAAGTGGACGAGGATGCCGTCCAGCAGGAGTGAGTCGTTTCTGACCCTTCCTCGGACAGCATCGATCACGAGGTTGTCTCGCAGGCACGCGAGCTCAACTCGTTTCATTTTTTGTCTGATCTTTGTGTCCATTTTGGTGTTCGCGGTTCCAGCGACTGTCCATCGAGAGAAGGATCGCTCCCAACACTTTCAATCCGTCGGATTCAATGATGAGAGACGAGTTGCGGCAGTTTGATCCTCCAACCAGCGTCACCAGTGCTGTCAAGACCAACGACAGGAAGACGTTGGTTTGGATTATCTGCTTCCTTCTCTCTATCCTTTGCGACGCTGATGGAATCATCGACCAGTCGAGAGATGGAATCTTGTGCGATGGCGTTGCGGAAGGTGGGAGTTCTGAGGAGAGACAAGAAGAAGAGAGAGGCCGGGATGTTGTGTGTGATTGGTTGAGTCGAAAGGAAAGGAATGACATCCACAACAAACGTGAAGAAGGACTCCTCCTGGTATTGCGAGGCGGAGAGGGAGAGTGCTGTGAGGTATGTGTCCAGTGAGTCGAAGAGGCTGCTATTTCCCGGTGTGTCAGGAATGTTTTGATGGCATGAGAAAGGAGTGACGGAATCTGCACGCTGAAGTGAGACTGGACGATGTGTTTGGGTGGGATGAAGAATCTGCTGTGGAAGGAGGGAGGCTCGAACGTATCGTCAGTTTGGGGGCTCCTGACAGAGATGACGAAGACGATGGGTTGGATTGTTGGGAAGCGTGGTCGTGGGTAGTGGGGTGAAACTGTGAAACATGGTGTTGCGATATCTGCCTGACGAGAGTGCTGGCAATGCTTCTTCCAACATCCACGACTTGTCATCCGTACACAATACTACGCCATCCACCCTTTCTTACGCCATGTTCTGACAGTTGGCGATGCAGCAGACGAGTTTGCATCTTCTGGCAGCGGTTGGATTCACCGGAGAAGAGGATCGCATTGGCAGATGATGTGAGGTAGGCGAGAGAGTTGAAGCGATCAATCAGACCAGCGTTTGTGATCGAAACTTCATCATTCGGGAGATCGATGGTGGACGAGACGTCAGCAGAGCGATGACACCTGGTCCATCGATGCGGAGAAACTCAGACAGGACATTCATTGGCGTCCAGCTCTGAAAACCGAAAGGAGATGTTTTCCTATTCACAACAAGTTTGACGTATGCGAGGCAGAGCGTGTCGATTTGACCGGTTTCTGATGGTTGTCATATGGTGGACTCTGTCTTGTATCCCTCAGCTTTGGCGTGAATATTCCGCAGAAATGTGGAGAAACAAACATGAACCTCGCTGTTTTCATGAATATCGTCGAATATGGATCGGTACAATATGACTTGTACATCAGAGAGTGTTGCGTTGGAGATCTTCGTTGTCTAGTCTGGCATTAGTGGACTTGTTCTTGGTCGAGTGAGGGCGCTCGGTGAAATGGTGCGGAAGATGCACGAGGTGAGCTGGAGGGATCCAAGAGAGGTTCCGATGAGGCTAACTGGTCCAGGTGAGTCTGCAGTGCCATATCTCGAGATCCAGCAGCATTATCGAACTTGACACTCGTTGATTTGAAATCAAGACAGTGTGAATCTGATATTGACGGTGTTGAATCTCTGTATTCGACAACTGGAGCAATCTATCGTGTTGGGAGAGATTCGACCCCTTCTGGGAATGGATTTCTTCGTCTGAAAGCGAAAGAGACTAAAAATTACCACATCCATATATTGTAGCCGCCGTTGAGATCATTTGTTTATGATTTTAGCTCGTCTTTCAATAAGATTTGCCGAAGATGTGTTGGGCAGAGAAGGAGTCAGGGTGATGCCATCCACAATCCATTGAGAATTGTGGCATCAATATTGATGGTTTGGAATTTAGAAATGTGAAAAGTGTTGTGTTTCCATTCCTCGATTCATTGTTCTGAGAATCTAGATCCTTCATTATCACAAAGTCGGGGAATGAAAATGAATGGCAGTCTTTGGCGTCTGATCCATGCAGTGAAAGGAGAACAGAGTCCAAGACGGACCCATTCGAACCATAGACCCCGAGATTCAGGTGTCGACGATGATCTGTGATTGTCGTGGTTTGCAGCTTTCGAAGGGGCGAACATATAGCTTACCACTGTGATAGCTCCACCAGCCTGACGATACTGGAATTCTTGTATGTACGATATCAACAGATTTGATCCCGATTCATTTCGGGAACACGACGGAAAGATCCGTCTTCAATTTGAGTGAGTGAATCGGAACGGTTGAACGAGTGAAATGAGATGAGGTGTGCTGGGTCAGAATGTGGCGACTTGCACATCGTTGAATGAACCGGGAGTTGGTAGATGGGAGGAGGCGACGCGAATTAGAATCCTGAGGTGAGACTCAACAGACAAATCGGCGAATCATCCTTGATAGATAGAATTGGACGAAAAAGTCGTGTTTCTTACTTCTGTTCCTCTCAAAGTGACAACACTATCGTTGCTTGACAGACTTTGAATCGATCATGAATCGTCATCTCCTTTTTCTACTCTATGGACAATTATGTCTCATTTTAAGAATTTATGGATAATATGATAGTGATATGATGAACTATGGTGAAATGAAAGGAAATTATAAGGTAGAAATGAGGTGGGATCAAAAAAAGCGTGGGATCAGTGGGATCAAATCAGAAGCCTGCAGATTCGTCTTCAGATTCATCTTCAGAGTCATCTGTCGAAGACCTGACATCCCCGCAACATATCCGATCACCTTCTCGCGGCAATTCTTCGGGCGAGCGCAGTAGACGCAAGAAAACAAGAAGGGCGAAAGCGCGAGATTTCGCCATCGCCCAGCTCAACGCGGAAGCGAAACGAAGAAAGAAGGCTGAGAAAGCAAGCAGCAAGCCAATACCGACAATCACAATACCATCGGATTCCTCATCATATTACGATTTCGACACCACGTCTTCAGATTATCACCCGTCCCCAGACCCAGCTCGTTTATTCAAACAGAAGTTAAAGAGAAGGCACCCAAAATTCACTGGAGACTGGACAAATGTTATTTTGGCCCCGCAGCTGCGTGACGAGCTGTTCAGGGATTCGCAACGATGGCAGACGATCCTCGGCGTACAAGCCCAATTTGCAGCTACAATCTCACCTGTTACAGACCCACATGGCCTACAAGATCATTTATTGAAAATGGCAACGCAGTCAGCTCTTGTTTCCGTCGCTCTCTTGGGTGATGTCTACCAAGCAGTGTCCAGACTCGGAAACTCGGCGATCCTCCCCAAGATCCTTGACGTGATGCTTAACACAGCAGACGCAGCTTCCCGCTCCCACCACGCGCGCTATGTATTCCAATCAGACCTCAGAGCAATGGCTACAGCAATGGACATTCCACGACCGGCGGAGGTGGCAGAAAATCTCCTCGTAGCACCTCCACAACCATTCCAACTCGCTGCCACGAACCTGGATCATGCGACACAGATGGTCGCCCCAACAGTTGTCGCGCATCTGAACACTGGGTCCAGTTTCTCATCCAGAGGGGGGTTCCGCCGTCCCCCCGGAAAATACAACGGACGGAACCCGAACAACAGGAACGGCAGGTTCGGGGGCAACTAGTCGCGGACACGAAGATAACAGGGAGACTGGCAGACAGGCTCCCACTGTGGGAGAGTATTGGTGGGAAGACTTTAATAGCATCTGGCGCCTGCTGGGAATGGAAGGAACCGGAGTCGCCCGACCGACTCCGGCAACTCAAACCGGCCCTCCCATTCCGCGGCAGCCCTCAACAGATGGAAGTGTATGCTCAGCTACTTGCAGAGGAGGTGAAGATCGGGGCGGTTTCGGAGATACCTCCCTCAGCGGCAGTCCCTCATTCTCCCGACCTTCTTGGTCGGAAAGAAGGGGAGGGAAGCATCGCAAGATCATCGATGCTTCCAGACTAAACCGGGAGATCCGGACGACACACTTCAAGATGGAGAGTGTGCAATCGGCCTTTCCCTTGATCAGGGAGGGAGCTTGGCTGACAACGGTGGACATCCAGTCTGCCTATCTTCACATACACCTCGCCGAACCGCTAAGGAAGTACCTCTGTTTCCAGTTTCAGGGCAAGACATACCAATTCAACGCCCTCCCCTTCGGCCTGGCAACAGCGCCTCACACCTTCTCAGATACAATGAAGCTGGCAGTCAAAGCGCTCCGAACGGAGCTGAATATCTCAATCGTCTTCTATTTGGACGACCTGCTCTTGATCAGCGATACCAAGGAAGAGGCCAGCACGAAGACAGAACGGGCAGTCAGCAGACTCCGCGAGCTTGGGTTTGTGATATCAGAGAGCAAATGCCGACTCCAGCCCAGCCAAGAGGTGGAATTCTTGGGTTGGGCGATCAACTCTTCAACGCAGACGGTCAGACTGACAGATTCGAGACGCAGAAACATTCGCAGCAACCTCAAGTCGCACACGAAGCTGTGCCTGAACAGAGAGGAGACCCCAGTCAAACGCCTTGCGGGCTTAATCGGCTCCCTCAACTTCTTGCGGATCTCAATTCCGGAGGCGAGCCTGTATCTCAGACGGCACCACTCCTTTCTCTCGACTGCGGTCAGGAGGTACGGTTGGAGGGACGAGTTCAACTGAATCCCCAACTCTTGGGAGAGACGCAATTCTGGAAACGGAGACTGAAACACAACCTACCGCTCTCCTTCAGACCAACCGAAGCACAAGCCCTGATTACAACGGACGCCAGTCCCACGGGCTGGGGCGCGATTCTCCAGATGAAGGGCTCAACTGTCTACTTCCACGGTCTCTGGGGCGACAAGGATCGCAGCCAGACAAGCAACTGGAAAGAGACAGCCGCTGTTCGTCAGGCCCTCCTCGCAGCGACTCCTCATCTCAGGTCAGCCCAAGTCGAATCCGTCTCCTTCCTCTCGGACAACACCGCGACAGTCCACAATCTTCGAAGACAACGAGCCGGCCAGCCACTCCTACACATTACCAGAACTGTACTGGAAACATTCAAACGCCTCAATTTCCGCCTCTCTTCAATCCATCATCTCCCAGGCAAAGCGAACGGGATCTCGGACGCGCTATCTCGCCTCCCGCCTCATGGCGAATATCATCTTCTCCCACAAGCAATGGAAAAACTCCGAGTCGAATGGAACTTCGTTCCACGGACGGACATGTTCGCGAGCGCCAAGAACAGACAATGCGAAGCGTTCTTCTCTCTCTCCGAGGAAGACGCAGGAGCTGGAAGGGGGGTGATGTTCCTAAATTGGTCAGAGATGACAGATCTTCTGATTCACCCCCCCATTCTCCTGATCGTGAAGGTAGTGAGGAAGCTGCTCACTCAGAGGCCTCGACGGTCTGTCCTGATCACCCCTTCGTGGAAGGGCCAACCTTGGTCAACTCTTCTTGGTCAACTGAACTGCAAGCAGATGGAATTGGGGGAATACACCCAGATGGCGGCTCTCGACACTCTACTCGAAGATCTGAAACTCCCTCCGGGGCAGATATTAGCCACTCTCCTCGAGTGATCGGCGATCCTCCCTCTCCGTTCTTCAGGAGACTCTGCAAGGCGGACAATTGGGAGGAGGCCCTGATCCAGTTGGAAGAGGGGCGATACAAGTCGCAGAGCAGATGGAAACGAGCTTGGACTCTTTTCGAGTCCTTCTGTGGAGAGAAAGATTACTCAGAACCCTTCCTGATCAATCGGGATACCAACATCCAGAAGATCCTTTCGGAGTTTGCACTCTACCTCGAGGCACGTTTCAGAGACGCTCCTACTTCTCCACCTCAGCTCGTCACGAACGTCAAAGCAAGCTTGCAGCTCTTTCATCCATGTCTTGCTCAAGAGAAGACAGCTCTCCGCTCAATGCAGCGACTGATTGCAAGGAAGAAGCCTCGAAGCACGCAACCCTTCTATACTGACATGTGGGACATCAATCTGCTACTAGCCTGGGCGAGAGACTCCTACGACGCGGCAGCCTCAGACGAAGACCTACAGCAGACAAGGACAATGGCGTTGATCTTGGCATACTCATGTTGTCGTCGGGAAGAACTCCTCGCATTGAAATGGAAGCGAGTGGAATGGCCGAGGCCCACGACCGACGGCGGCATCAACCACGTGATCATCTCAATCAAGCAGAAGCAGAACCAGCAAGCATACCACCAACGATACATCAGGGACGAGGGTCCTCCCGAGTACTCACCATTCGTTGCTCTTCGTCAGCACCGACAGAATGTCATGGCAGCTACACCACGGCTCGCGGACCTTCCCTATGCGGAACTCGACAAAGTGTGGATTGACTTTGCGACTGGCAAAGCACTGAGCCAGCAGAGAGTCACCGACAAGCTCAAGATGGTTCTCACTGAACTCGGCCTGGCATCGAACTACGGCCCTTACACGATCAAGCATGCGGCGATCAGCTACCTGCGTCTGGAGAGACGTGTGAGCTTACGAATGCTCAATGCGCACGTTGGCTGGAGCCCTGGCTCCACAACAGCTGACGAATACTACGCTAGACCCGTACTGTACGAAGGCGCTGGCTCGACCCTCGCCGCGGCTTGGTGGCAGCCCCTGACGGGGAATCACGGTCTACCAGCGGACTAGTGGCTCATGTCGAAGTGGATCACCCAGCATCTCAGGGATGCTCTATTAATATTCCTCATACACTTCTCTTTCTTTCTCTTTTGATTCTTTCAAGGCTCGCTGGAAGGAACCGAGGTTTGGGATGCACCTACCGGAGGGGCGGTGCTTTAAACAAACCGAGGTTCCTTCGTTTACCTGCTTCCACAAGCCGCGAGGAAGCAGATGACCAGTTCTTCGTGCCCCCTTTGGGACACTCTTTTACAAGACTTGTAACAGTTTTTTGCTCTCCGTTGGGGATTTTCTGTTACAAGCACTAACTTTTTGTTTCCTTCCTTTCATCGTAACCGACAGTCTCCATCACTGAGGATTTCCCTGTGATTGGAAAAAATGGGAGTTTAATGTTTCTCATTGAAGTGTTTCTCTTCCATACGGTTCACAATTTGGACCGAAGCCCATTACAGACCACATCTCGCTGGAAGGAACCTCGGTTTGTTTAAAAGATCAAACAGCCACGGACAAAAGTTTGCGGGCACCCAAGTCTGCATTTATGAACAGGTGGTTTTTTCTACTTTTTTGACAAACACTTCACAGCAATGGAAGAATGTTATTTCTCTAATATCTTTCAATAATAGTCTGTTGAAGTGAAAAACATGATGAGAGATTGAAGTGACCGGGGAGGAAATTTTAGTGGCGGCAACCTACACTGTTCTCCTCTTTCAGGGAGAGGAGACGTGATCAGTGGAGTGAGTTTCTCCAATGAAAACGATCAGTCTCCTCTCCTCATCGAGATACAGTTGGAGATGTGACGAAAATGAGTGAAATTCTGTTTCTTCATCTCTCCTCTACGAGCCTTGTCGACACACCAAACACTCCCTATGATCATCAGAGTGCGGATTCCGTCTCCACCCAATGGATTCCAGTCATTCGCTGTTCGTACGAAGTTTGACAAGAATGACACGATCGATGTCTCTCTACAACTCAACACAAATAAGCAAATGAAAACATGATCTTCTTTCACAAGAGCATTGGGAGTGTTTGGTGTGTCGACAAGGCTCGTAGAGGAGAGATGAAGAAACAGAATTTCACTCATTTTTGTCACATCTCCAACTGTATCTCGATGAGGAGAGGAGACTGATCGTTTTCATTGGAGAAACTCACTCCACTGATCACGTCTCCTCTCCCTGAAAGAGGAGAACAGTGTAGGTTGCCGCCACTAAAATTTCCTCCCCGGTCACTTCAATCTCTCATCATGTTTTTCACTTCAACAGACTATTATTGAAAGATATTAGAGAAATAACATTCTTCCATTGCTGTGAAGTGTTTGTCAAAAAAGTAGAAAAATCCATGTGCTGATAAACGCGGTCAAGGGTGCCCGCAAACTTTTTTTGTCCGTGGCTGAAATGTCACATCCAAGGCTGATAAGGATGCATTGTGAATTTGAAACAAGTGGTTCATTTCATGTGACTGCTTGGTACTGTGACAGTTTGGAGGGTCCAGTTCGTCGTTCTGTTGGTCATTGTGATAACGAAGACTTGAATGATTCTGTCCTTTCAGAGTCAGGCTAGTTGAATGGATGTAGCAGTTTGAAGCAAACACTCCACCATTTGGGAGAGTGATCAATTGCGGTCCACCCAAAGTCTTGGAGATCGATTCCTTTTGAAGGCTGTTTTCAAGGCTGATTGATTTCTGGACGTCGAATGCCTGGAGTGTGGGGAGGAAGGAGATGAGAATGAAGTGGAGGATGTGAAAGTGGATCATGGAAGTGTGGCGACGTGGGAGAGTGCGGATCAGCAAATCAAGATGTGACTCGAATGATAGAAAACTTTTGTGTGGGCTCGCCGAATCCATTCCTCATTCCGAACAGTTTTCGGGTGATGATTCACAAATCTGTATGATTATCCTCAAAAAATGATTCACAACAAAAACAGTGTCAGTACGTCAAATGGATGAGGAAGAATTCTCACAGTTTGATCCAACTGTCCTTGGACTTCTCGAATCAATGCATATGCATCTCCAGATGGATCATCGAAAGAAGAATATAAAAGGAAAGAAATCTGAACGAAATCACAAAGTTGGACATAATGGAGATGGGATGGTGGTTGTAAAGGGATGGATTCAATTGATGATTGATCGGTGCCACAATGTCTCAAATCAACAAATCCCCTCTCCCCACTCTCATCACATCCCCTTCCCCCCTCACTCCACCCTTCTCTTCTCCCGACTCACAGAGATTCGGAGAAGCGTTTCTTCGTCGACAACAGGCGGATCTTCCAGAAAGGGTCGCATCTCTTCCACAAAATGGAACGAGTACGGTCGGTGTGCCCCTTTTGTGATGTCTGAGATCACATTTGTCATCTGTCGCAGTTTCGCGAAGTTCAGACGAGATGTGCCCATCTTGACTTGCGGTTGGGAGGAGAGAGAGGAGGATGTGGAGAGGTGAGGAGCGAAATGAGATTTGGAGGGAGTTGCAGGTGATTGGGATGGAGATTGCGAGGGTGGCGTTTGGGAGGGCACGTCTTGTTGCGATGAGCGAGGTGAATAACGAGAAGCAAGTTTCGTGGTTTGATTGGAACTCTTGTTGTCCTGTTTCAGTGAAGAGATGGACAGCGAAGACGGTGAAGTTGGATTCGAGTGGAGCTGACTCCCCAACATCCCTTTCCCTCCAACCGACCCTCCACTCTCACTCCCTTCCTCCGCCTCAGATATTCCCGCTTGTGATGAGTGACCTGTTGGTGGAATGTTGGTCGAAGCAGGCTGGTCTGCAGTGGAGTCTGGTCTGGGTGAGGATGAAGTGAGTGACAAGTCAGGAGATGGCTGGATGGTCGGGAGTCTGTCAACAGGGTCTTCAAAAACAGGTTCGGATCCGTCTCTCCCCACTCTTTCTTTTTCTTTCTCCTCCTCTCCCTCTCCTTCCTTCTTCTCTTCCACAAATGTGTCAGCTTCACTCACATACACCAAATCCGTCAAAAACATCCCAAAAAATGGGACGTACGCCGAAGAAATCCCCTTCAGCCTCTCCCGCAACTTCCGATTCTTCCCAGATGTGCTTGTGAGCACCTGAAGCTCATCCCACGCCTCTCTCCTCTTCCCTGGAAGCAATGCCCATGTCTCTTTCATTCGACTCACGCTGTGTCGACAGAGGCCGCTCATGATTTGCATGACTGTTTCGTAATTGTTGACTTTCTCGCTTTCCTGACACACTTTGATCCAAAATTCGATTTGCTGTGCTCGCTCCTTCGCTGTCTTTCCCATCACCACTGTCAGACTAACCCAAAGCGACACTTTGTTGAACCGCTCGATCATTCTCTTCACATTCGGTGACGATGTCGGCCAGTCAGCTCCCATCCACCCACATTCCACGAACTCTTCTGGTTGGATGGAGGAATACAGACGGAACTCGATCAGCGCGAGTTGGCGACTGAGTTCGACGATGGAGAGTGTGTTGAGAGAACACACTTCAATGCGCTTGCGACGAGAGCGAGTGGGAAGGAGGGAGGACGAGGAGAGAGGTGGAGGGGGAGGGAGTTCGTCTTGCTCTTTCTGTTTCTTGCTGTCTTTCTTCTTCTCTTCGTCTGTTCGTCGATCAGTGTCTTTCTTCCCTTCCTCCTCTCTCTTCTTCCTCTCTTCCTCTTTCACCATCCATTCCACAATTTGGTTCGATGGCCAGTGATCCGCCACAATCGGTTTCGGTGCCCACATTGTGTCATTCACTCTCCGCTCCTTCCCAATCAGGCCCCGAAGGACAGAAGTGATGGATTTTGCATGACCAGGCATGGAGTCAGCGACGAGTCGAGAGAGGAAGGAGTGGAGAAGTGGGCCAGCCTCGTCCCAAACAAAATGATTCGGGTGAGATTTGAACCACTGCTGAATACGAATGAAGAGAGTATGTTTTCGAAGAACTGACGCTTCTGAGTTCGACGATGGCTGAGCGCGGATTTTTGGCGGGATCGACGCGAAAGCAGGCGATGTTGGTGGCTGTGACGGTAATTCTGTGAGTATGGTCTGTTTCGGCGTATTTTGGCCAGATATTGATGAAGGTGTTTGGGAAAGTGATGTACTGTCGGGTGGAGTGTCTTCATCGTTCGGGGGAGGCGAGAGAGGGGGTGTTGGTGGAGGCGTTGGGAGAGGTGGCGAAGGTGGGGGAGTTGGGGGAAGTGGTTGTTGAGAATCTATCCCATCAGCTCGTGGACGGGGAAAAGCGGTTTGGCGAGGGAGATTAGACATCTTTGACGCGAATGGTGATGGGTCTGTTTTGGGCTCGATCCGATTGGAGAATAAGGTCGGTTCGATTTTTCTTGGGATTGTGGGGGAATTAATGGACCCCAAATCGCGTCTTTTCAAGTTGGTCATCTGCGAGAGGAGCATTTGCGAGCTCACCATGGTTTTCCGAAGCGGCGAATTCACTTTCGCGAGATCTGACATGTCTTCACTCACAATTCGGTTTTGTGGGGTCTGGGAGAGGATAGTGGATTTTCGAGGGGTTGCAGTGGTGTTGGATTTCATCCCTTTCTCGTCTGACGAGATGGGTGGAGGGGGAACTGGAGGAAGTTGCGTCTGGCTCTGTGTCAGCCTCGACGAGGGAAATGACGCTGAAAGAAGAGGCGGAGGAAGGTCTGACGAAACAGAATGCGATTGACTCACTTTCACGTCCCGTCGAGGGCTGTTTGACTGTTTTGGTGAATCGGCTTGTTCCTGCTCCAATTTCTGGGCTCGTGTTGAATGTGATTGGAACAAGAAATTGGAATCGGTCTTTTGGCGCGTATGGGAGACCTTTCGACGCGGATCGGGACTTGGTTCGAGCACGATTGAGTTCGTCGTCTTGCGTTGGGCGCTGTCTTGCTTGGAAAAGTTCAATCCCTCCAATTTTTGCTTAGTCTGCCAGACTTCGTTCGGGAGAGGGTCGGAATCGTCGTATCTGTCCAGGAACAGCTCGAAAAGTTCCTGGCTCGTCATGAACGAACGGTGTGTGAGAAACAGAACATTCGACAGTTTCATAGCTTCCAGCGACACATCCAAGCATCGGTCAACCAATCCTTGGATCGAACATTCGCGCAGCTGGATCTGGTTAGTGTGGTCAGGCTCGAAAATAAGGTCGGTTGAAGTTGAAGAAAGAGAAGGGGCTTCCGAGCTCGAAACTCCAAGAGCTTGGAAGGAGGAATTAATACATGATGGGGCGGGGTGTCTGGGATTGATAACGACGTGTTTCTTCATTTTTGGTTTGATCAGTTCTCCTCTCTTCGAGAGGATTTCCTTCAGCTGCATCAGCATGGATTTCAGGTCATCCAAATCCTTTTCAGGTGTCTGGTCAATTGTCGGCGACATTTTCAGTGCTTTATTCTGTCCAAACGAGATCTCCGTGTTCAAGTCGATGGGAACAGCATAAGGGTTGGGGATGGCATCAAGGTCGAGTTCCTGCTCTTTCTCGGTGGATCTTTCGATGATTTCCTCGTCGCCCGGTGTCGGCTGTGACGATAAGCCTGCCATCATTCCTGTCGCTCGAAACATGAACTCCGCGGCTAAACTGTCAGTTCCAAGCCGCGTTTTGCGTGATTGTGTATGCATACCAGCCAGGAGGGTGGTTGGGACATACGTATCGTCACTTATCGATTGCGCGGGCATCGAAGTTTTGACGAGCGTAGACGGACGGACAAGCTCATGTTGTTCGATAGAAGATTGTGATATGAGAGGCGGAGTCATGGAATAAAACGAGTCCTGAGAATGGGAGGAGATGAAAAGAGGTGAAAAGTGGTGGTGATTGACAAACAAGTGTTTGAGATTCTGGCGTTGATGTGGTATTCGATGTCGGTGCATTCGCAAATGTCCAGTCTGTTTGTTTATCTCCTTCAGTCTGAAGAAATGATGAGAGTAAATGAGCGATACAGAATCTGTTTGACGAGACTCTTGTTCTGATTGTTGAGGGGATATTTCAGGTTTTACAATTGGTGTCGGTTTCTGAGACAGACTTGAGATGGTTGGAGGTTTGGAGGGAGTAAGATCAAGGGGTTTTGATGTTTTGGAAAAGGCCGCAACACGATCTTTGACGGAAATGGTTGGAAGATCGTGATTCTGAATTATCAGTTGAAATAACCGAAAAATGTCCACGAAATGAATGTCTATAATGGAACAAACGGGATCATTCATCATATATGAATCGGTTGGGATCTGTTGAGAGATCCAAAATACTTCTCCAAAGGGTCGATCAAATCGGATCAATTCCACCTCCTCAATATCATTCTGCGGATCTTCTTTGTCGAATTCATTCCCTCCTTCGTCAAATTTCTCCCTCATCTCTTGTTTCTTTCCCTTATCAGTTCATCGCCTTCAAGTTAACTTCAGAGTCAATTACCCTCTTGATCAAGACATATTTCTCTCTTTTTCTGAGTTCAATTGTCTTTGCTCCACTCCATCTTCTGATTTTTCACCCCATCATTGAATTTTTGAGCCCTCAACATCGCCTTTGACTCCGGAGTTTCTAGGGTACTTTTCTCCAGAAAAGACGAAAACCGAGTCTTCCCTGATATCTTTCGGTCTCCTCCATATTATCCGTTGTCAAGATCAGGTGAAGACATCGTCTCCAACCAGTTCATATATCTGGTTCCACTTTTGACGGCACGAAACAGAATACCTGTTGGTTTAAGAGCATCTGATCCTCTTCCATTTCAAAGAGAGACAATGATTTGTTCTCAGGAGTTTAGAAAAATGGCTCAATAAATTGAAAACAGCCCTTGATCCACCGAACATGAGATGACGTTCGGAAATCATCTGTTGAGAGAAACAACCAAGGAAACGACGTCAAAGACGGCAATGAATCCATGAGCATCATGTAGGATATGTTATTGACGTCAAGAAAAGAAGAAGAAGAAAAATGAGGTGTTCAAATCAATCGGAAGGTGAGTGTTGGAGAGAGCGTCCTCAGAAATTAGGATGAATCAACAACGAGGAGGTTATTCTGATTCCCTTCATGGTCAGTGACTTTTGGGAGATTATCAAGGCACACCCACTGACAAGAAGATGATCAAGATGAGAAGCAAACCACTGTCCCATTGATACGGAATTTGCAGTGGTACTTGCCATCTGGAATCCCTAGTAACGTAATAACCCATTTTTGTTTTTCGGGGTGGAAGTAGAGGGGATGGGGTTTCCAGCCGTCCAACGAACAGAAGAAGTCTGAGATGATTGATGAGGCATCAAAGGAGAAGCAAACCAACACAGTTCGGATGGGGATAGAATGAAGCATCAACTACAACCTGCGACATGAAGTGGAGGACTAGTTTGGGATGTGGAGTAGATCAGGCCATAACGCTATCGATCCAGTCACCCAAAAGGGAGATCATGATTCCATCATGTCTGCTATTGATTTGGAATCACTGACAACTTCACTATTCGTCTCTTATCGTCTTTATTCATCGGTTGAAGCTTGATTCAACCGTTTTGTTTCAACCCAGATTCTCCACAAAGAATGACAAGAAAACGAAAATCGATGAAGTGCGATGAGTTTACACAATCTGCGAGCTCTTTCCATCGTCCTCGTCATCATCTCCCTTGCCCTTCTTCACCAGACTCGAGTGGATGTTCGGGAGCACTCCTCCTGCGGGGATTGTCACGTGTCCGAGCAGCTTGCTCAGCTCCTCGTCGTTGCGCACAGCGAGAAGAACGTGGCGAGGCACAATTCTTGCCTTCTTGTGCTCCTTGGCAGCGTTTCCAGCCAGCTCCAGGATCTCGGCTGTCAGGTATTCCAGCACAGCTGCCAGGTAGATGGGAGCACCTGATCCGATACGCTCGCAGTAGTTGCCCTTGTGCAGGTGACGGTGGATACGACCAACTGGGAACTGGAGGCCAGCGCGGTCTGAACGAGAGCGCGATTTCTTGTCTCCTGTCTTCACTGTCTTCTTGGCGACTTCAACACGCTTGACTTCTTTCTTTTCTGCTTTTGGTGCCATTTAGTTTTGATTGATGTTTCACAAAAATGTGTTGATTTCACCATTTTCTTTCGTTCATTTATATTCTGATCTGCAACATTTGTTAAATTACGCGTAATCAATTTGTTCGAGTTATGGATCGATCAGATTCAGATCGGTGATTTTTCCTCCAATCCCGATATATCTCCTTTCCGACACTTTATTTCTCTCAATTAACAAACCCTCTCAACATTTCCAGGGAATGATCTCTCCTTCTTCGGAAGTATGATTCACAAAACCAGTCCCTTCCAACACAAAAGAATGTCAAGCTAAATAATAAAATTACCTAAAAATCTCTCACAACTCACACATGAGCTCGTAAATGGAGAGAAAAAACGTATATATAGCACCCTGTGATGATGATTGCGTCCAAGTCAAGTTAATCCCCCTTCAGTCCGTTTCATCCATTCTTCACTCCTCAGGGATCGTTCCAATCTCAATCTGATGAGCTTCAGCCCCATCATCCGCAATCATATCCCCTTCTTCATCAATTGGGTCGATCGGATCACGATTCGCAAACCCTCCGCTGCCAGATCGACTCTCTGTCGCCAAATAAGAGTCTGCCCTTTCCACCAGCTTCGATTGCATCCGTTGCGTGGAATACAATCGATGCATAGCCAAAGAGGAGCCCCCAAAGCCCTTAAAATACATGCTCGGCGAAGGCCCGGCCAAATTCTCTCTGCTGGGATCCAGAATAAGCACACTCGGCCGTGAGAGAATCGCAGGAATGTTGTGATGGGATGGACGGGTCAGATCTGGTCGGAGTGTACTCGCAGCGATTGTGTCGAGTGTGGGCTGTCTGATCAACCCCTGGGGGTATATTGTCTGCATCGGTGGATTTCGGATGAATGATGGTCTTGTGTTTTCCATACTTCCTGTTGGGGACTGTTCGCTTCGATGGGCCATAGATAAACTGCTTGACATGCGTGCCGTCGACATTCCGTGTATATTCTGGCGACTGCGTCGTGCTGGAGGGACAACAACATGAGCAGGCGAGGCATCACCACGAGAAGTGAATGATGGGGCTCTGTCAATTGTTCCTAGATCGTTTTCCAATTGACCCGCTGTTTGTTCCGGGAGGTCGACAAAACTTGAAGAGAGTGTGGATTGGCCAAGTGGAAGGTGTCGTGTGGATTGAGACATGCGAGACTGGATCCTCTGGAGTTGGGTAGTGGAATATTGGGACGAAGTGCGATGGAGAGATTCCATTTCCTCATCCGGCAGTTCGAACACTTCTGCGATCGCAGCTGGTGGAATCCGCGAGAAAGAAACACGGTGAATATCAATATTCCACAGGAGAAGGCAGAGAAGCAAGATCAGGGCAATAATGAGGATGATGAAGATGTGCGGGTAAGCGACCAACCACTGCGAGGTGAGTGAGATCACGCCGTAAGAAATATATCCAAACACACGGCCGTATTGGAGGAATGCAATCGAGTTATCTGCAGCGAGGGAGATACAGAGGATGTATGCGTTGACATCGATTCCGGTTTGGCCAATTCCAGACACGGTGATGGTAATGATGAAGAAAACAACTTTAAGAATTTCATTGTCTGTCGCGGGGAGGATGATGGTGATGTAGGCCAAGAGAATAGTGGCCAGCTCGGCGATGAGATTGATGAAGAGAGACGCCCGTAAACTGACTTTATCCACAATCTTTCCATACATGAGTGAAGAAATAATGTTGGCAATACCGCCAATTGCGAACCCGATACCGACAAACGTGCTGCCAGTTTTTTCGGAGAGTGTTTTTGTGAAACAGGCCTGGAGGAAGGAGTTCATAACGTAATACAACAGAAGTATGACAACCAGAGTGTAGACAGGGCTGTATTTCACAAGGCGAGCAAACGATTTCAAATAGTCTTTGGCTTCGATTTTAACTTCGATGGTCTGATCGTTTTTTTGTTTCTTTTGGCATTGACCAGCTGGGACAAAGAACATGAGAACGGTGCCAAGAAGACAGAAACAAGCAAGCACCAAGACAACCTGCCATTTCTGAAAACCGACGATGAACAAGATAGAGGAGAGTCCATTTCCAACTGGCGTTGACACGTAGTATATAGCATAAAAGAGACCAGAAATATCACCCCTTGTGTCATCTGTTGATATCATGTTCATATATTCGGTCCATGTCGACCAGAGCAGGCAGTGACTGGCTCCGAGAAGGAGCGCGCCGACGAAGAGGAGGACGATGCCGACTGTTGGTGTCGTCCCCCCTTCCCGTACCAAGATTAACACGAACAATGCTATACCGACAAAGGATAATATGCCCACAGCGCACGCACATAACATGATGTAGACCGACAGGGAATTCGAAACAAGTGGAGCAAATGGGCAGAGAATAGCCATTGAAAATCCGTAGATGGCGAGGACAATAGCTGAATAGTCGGGAAAGAATGTTGTCATATAGTTGAGAGCGGTTGTGGCGGCAACATAAATGCAGGACATCGAAGTGGCAAAGATAACGACTTTCACTCGAGAACTGAGGCCCTTCTTCTCGAGTGGGATAGGTGCATGGAGAGACTGTATTGAAGAGTCATGTCGAAGCTGCACTAACTGATGTGAGTCGGTTCGGTCTAGGGTTTCTGGCATTGATCAGACCCTCAATAATCTGTTTTGACAAAACATTCACAATGCAATATTAGACCTCCAAACCGATCAAAATAAGAAGATCATGAAGTGATACAAGTTAAGGATTCTCCGGTTGGGGAATAAATGGCGAATTTTGGTTTTCTTGGACGACGTCATCTTCCGGGAAAAAATCTGGCCAATACAGTCCCTGTCTCACACCATCACTCTGTCCTGTTCCTCTGGACCTCAGAAAACGCGGCAGGAACAACATCGAATTCCCATTTTGATATCCCATATCAGATTCTCGTCTCGGTGGAAACGAGTGGTCTTGATCACAAACCGTGTCCATCTTGTTCTTCTTTTTGTTCTTCACGACCTTCTGTGGATCTCTGTTCCGTTCATTAGATATCCAATCCGTCACTTGCGTGATCGACAAATGTGTCATCCTTGACAGAAGAATCCTTTCCTGCTTCGTTGCATAAATCCGTCCTTCGCTCTTCTTCACATCATACCACGTTCGCAGCGCCAACAAAATGTGAACAGAAAACCTCTGATTCACCTTCGTCTTCGCTTTAGATGTTGAGGGATCTGACAAGTGTTTTGTTTTGATGTCGAACATTTTGATTCCGAGGGACTGGCCGAACACTCTGGTGAAAAGTTCGAGTGTGAGTGGCTGTGTTTCGATGGCAGCAAGGAAGGGATCGAGAGTGGATTGGAAGGTTGGTGGAGCATAGAAAGGGCTGGAGTGGATGAATTTTGGAAAGAAGTTGAGATTGGTCGCGTTTCGAGTGGGAAATGACACTTCACTGCTTTCGTGATGGTCGCTGGAGAGAGACGACTCGTCGATTCTGAACTCGTCAGAATCAGAAAACTGGGAGAACTGGTCCATCCCAAAATTCGAATCAAAACTTGAAAAATGGGAATTCTGAAAAGTGGGTGTATCGAATCCGAACGACGGTGTGAGAAAGGAGGCTGACTGAGGTGTGTTTGTCAGAAAACTCGGTGTTCCCAGCTGCGGAGTTGTGTTGGAAAAAAGATTGGACAGAGAGGGAGACGATGTCCCAAGTTCAGGTGTGGAAGGCGGTGTGTTCAGAAAAAAGTGATTCTCCACACGAATATCGGAATCAGATGGTGTTTTTGTGTCGATGACAGGTTGTGTGTGAGATACTGTGTCCTCTTTCGTGTCCTTTCGGACGAGTGATGGGAGTGGACATTCGAATTTCGGGAGAGGAGGAAGTTCCCGAAGTGTCGGTTCGGGAGGACGAGCAACACGTTGTGGGGTCATTCTCGGAACGGACACTGGATTTGTCGTGCTCTGTCTCGCTGTGAAGAATTGCTCCGGAGACAGTGGAGACTTGTTTTGGAGAGCACACGAGAAAAGAAAGATATTTCCGAACTTTCGGAGAGAATTCTGGGTGTCGGGAGATTGTTGTGGGTGACTGGAATTCTGAGTTTGGGTGGACGATGGTCGGGACAGGAGAGGGAGTGTAGATGGATGAAAGCGGAATGGAGATGATGGTTCGATCACTTTTGGTGTCGGCAGCTCGTTTGAAGCATTCCCACACTCTGGAGATGTGGTGTTCTGTTGTGTGTTGAGCGGAGAGTTGTGGTTGGACGAAGGGTGGATTCGCGCTGTCCGAAGCTCAGTGAGTTTGGGAGATGAAACTGGGGAAGTGAATGCTGACACTTCATTCTGTGTGAGACACACTGGTTGTTGAACCATCCCGGATCTGCCTCTCTGCGGAGATGACGTTTGCGAGTCATGTTGAGGAGAGAAGGCGGAGAGAGATGGATTGAATGTTCTTGAGAACATCGTCGATGGAGAAGAAAGATGTGCTGATGTTTGTGGAGAGGAGAAGGGGGCAAAAGAGGAATTATGAGGAGTGAGTGGAGAGATCATCGAGAATGCCGACGGAGAGTGAGGTGAGTAAGGCTCGAACGGCATCGTCCCCAACGAGGGCATCGACGGTGTCAGAATCGACGAATGGTGATTCTGTGATCCAGCTTCCGTTTCTGGAGATGAGAAGATGGAAGGAGTGTTGTTGATTGGAGCGGTGTCGAGGAATGATGGTTTGGTGATTGGAGGTGTCGAGGCGAACCTTGGAGTGGTGTCAGGCTTGGACAAACCAGGGAAAGAGAATGGCTGGATTAACGAGGGAGAGAGGGAGACCAACGAGAAGGAAGAAAGCGTGGAGGCGGTGGGAGTTGAAGGGTCTGTAGAGTACAGCAGGGGGCGAGGAGGTGACGCGGAAATTGAGTTTGTTGAATGGTCGGAATTCTTCTTTGTTTCTTCTTCAGACGGCGAGTGGATTGTGAATGGTTCCATTTGTTCCAATTTCGGCGAAAATGATGAAAAGCGGGGGATAAATGAGGCTTTTCTTGAATGAGAACTTGTTGCCTTTCGTGTTTTGATTATCAATGTTCGAAAATCACTAAAATTCGAAAAAGTTCGAAAAAGCGTCCCATCAAGTCTTTTTCCGCCGAGTTCGACGATTTTGTCCGAGATCGCAGCAACGAAGAGTGCCGAATCGAAATGCTCCGCCACAAAGGCAGGAACACCAGAAATAACTATTTTCCAGCTTCTAGAATTGATGGTTGCTAGAAAAAAGAGGAGCGGATTGGGGATTTTTTTGAGAAATGGATCTGTTGGAGTTGGTGACAGTGGTGCATGGTGAATGGTCATATAGCGAGAATGGACATGAAAATAGTCCAAAATAACTGTAGCAAGAGTCGTTATTTCTCCAGAGGAATCCATTGTTGGGGATTTTGCGTCTTTATTCGAGAGGAACGACGCGAATTGTCCGACGAACAGATAGTCGTGTTCTGTGAGGAGAATAAACGTTGAAAGAATGTCAGTGATTCTTTCATCGGTCAGCACATCACAAATCGGTGGTGTGATGAGGATGTTCGCGATTTCACGTACTTTGAGGTGAGGCGATGATGCTTGTGACGATTCGGTGACTTCTGGTTGACCTGACGGTGAATTGGGTTGAGCTTGTCGCGTCATCAGCAACAATTCGATGATGCCCAAACAGATTTATCATGTCAAGTCAACTTTCGAGTCAAGTCAAATGAGACGAGTGATGGGTGTGATCTCCTTTAAAATGAACAAGTTGGTTAACTGACGATCATGATGGATGCAAAGAAAATACAAGACGTCAGAAGTGCAAACGAGACAGAAAACACGGTCACGCGACCCAAAATAAACGATAAGCGATGAATCATCATCATTCGAACAGAAAATGAAGAAAACAAGTTACAATGTCGACGGGACCTGCAGGTACTGACCGTTGTGATCCACTAAATATGGCTGCTCAGCTGAGAAGTACGATTGGGACTTCACGTTGAGAATTATCTTGAATCGGACCATCGCCCCACTCCTGCAATGCATGCGCTGGTTTTTGTGAATTTTGCGGAGATCACAAAAAACATTATCGGGAAACATGGTACATGCGATCCAGCCTGTCTGACGGCCGAGGGAGACGGAATGCTTGAAATAACCAGTGAATATTTGTTGGGAGGTCATCGTTGGGAATAAATCCAAATAATATGGGAGAAGGTTGGGATTATTCCGGCGGAGGATAATTTGGATGTGTTCAGGCAAAGAAGACAGTTTTGGACGGCTCACTTGCGACGCTGGCTGGAACACAGGTACAGACGCTGTTGACGGTAACGGCAATAAAGCTGGTTGAAAAAACGGTGGAGATTGAACACTTGGCGCAGTCTGGACTGTCGGAACCACTATCTGTTTCTTCGGTGGGAAAAGAAACCCTTTCTTCTGCAAATTGAACGTAATTTGGGCTTTCGTCTTTCGAGGGTTTTTGGGTGCTAATCTGGATGAAGGTTCCAGCAGTGGGGCTGATGGTGGCAGAGACTGGCCCTGGGCATATGGGCAGGGTTTATAGTTGTCTGACACTTTACACGAGAACGTGAGGTTAAAAGACCTCACCTCCCCATTTTGGAGGTGAGGTCTCCTGGTGTCCAAATTAGGACACTCAAATGTGAAAAAAGTGAGATCATCGACCACATCACGACTCTCCGACACCATTTCGCACCTTAAATTTCCTTCAATTTCACCGGACACAGTTGAATTTCTCTTTTTTTCGCAAAAAACACAGAAATTGTCACTTGATCCAGATGACATAAAAGTTGGTGGGTTGGATCAATTCTCAGTTTTTCCATCGAGTGATCCAACGAGACTTTCAATTTGATTTTAGATGTGAAATGAGCTTCTCGAATCCATTTAATGAAAAAAAAGAGGAAATTTCTCCTTGACAGAGCTTATTGAGATAATCGAAGCGAAAAACAGCACCTCATTTTTTTCCACTATCCATCTCATATTTAGAAATTTTGTTCAATCTATAATCAATTTTTCATGAAATGAGAATCCTCGTGAAAATTAAACCAAAAACATAAATTAGAATAGAGGTGAGGTCTTTTGAGGGTGAGTCAGGTGAGGACCCGATCCAAACCCTGCATATGGGTCTAATAAAGTTACAGTTGGATCAGACATGACGGGCTGAGAGTTTTGAATATTGTCGGGAAGATCCTGTTTATCGTCATCAGAGAGAAGAGGGGGCATATTGGTGGTATTAGGAACCATATACTCGCCAGTGAATGGGACGCCGGTTGGAAGAAGAAAGTAGGATGGATCTTCACGTTCTGTCTCGCTAGCCTCGTTGGAAACGATATTATCGTGAACGGATGATACAGGGGATCGTAGAAAAAGTGATGAATCCAGAGAAAGTGAGGGTGATGCTCTGAGCATCTCCGATGACAGAGAATCACTGAAGCCAGGCGAGATTGAATGTGACGAATTTTGGTCTGAGACGTGAATTCCACCATCACATGAGCCGCCCGGAGGGGTGGGTGAGTTGGAACGGAAGTTATGTGTATGAGAAGAGCCTTCATTCCCAATATAAATGCCGTGGGATGAAGGCGGGAAAATTGGTCCTGTTATCGGTTGGTCCAGCAGGAAAACAGGACTTGGGGCCTCATGTGGTGCCTGATCGGTCCGATCACTGACTGAATGAGTTCTGATTTGAATGGAAAAATTTGAATGAATGAACAAAATAATAGAAAAACATTGCGGAGGTTGAGAGGCGAGAAAAAGAAGTTGGACAGTATGGTGCATCGCTGGTAGGTACATGACCAACCTTGGTCGACATTGCAGTGAGATTGCGAGTTTATTGAAAAGTGATTAATGGACCAGATCACATTAACACGAAAACATGGATGTCAGTCTGTTGTGATTTCATCCTGAACATTCATATCAAAATTACTTTATCTCTTTATGTGTCCATGAGCGTATTCTACGGTAACAATTTCGATCTAACCGCATCTTGTTCTCACTCACTCCGAATCAAGAACCAGATTGTTTAAACACATTCTGCTATAATTCCATGACCGATCCTTCTTCCTCCTCTCAACTGGATCTTCAAAATCTCTATGTCAAGAATCTTCCTCCCTTGATGGATGACAGTAACTTCTTCACACTCTTCTCGAGATTTGGCCGAGTTGTCTCTGCAAAAGTGATGGTATGTGGACTTCTTTGTGATTGAGCCTCCTTCTTAGATTGGTAGAAAGTCTGGTCAGAGTCTGGGGTTTGGATTTGTCAAGTTCCAAACTGAGGATGAAGCAGCCGCCGCGATCAACGAAATGAACGGAACGGTTCTCGAGGGTCAAACCCTGGAAATTAAGTATTCGAATAAAGGAAAGGACGAAAGTATATTCCCTCCCGACCGAAATCTATATCTCAAACCACTCCCATTCGATCTGACCGAAAGTTTGATTTTTCGCTGATTTTGAGCCTCTTTCCAGAAGAATTACACAAACTCTTCATTCCATTCGGAAAAATAACAGATTATCGTATTCTGTCCGACCCAGTTACCCAGCAAAGTCGTCAAGTTGGGTTTGTCCGTTTTGAGAAGCTGGAAAGTGCCATTCAAGCCCATGACAAAATGAACGGATACTATTTTCGAAAAGACCTCGCTCCATTGACCGTTCGATATGCTGAATCAGCCTCAATGCGAGACCACAGACGAGAAGAACGGAAACAGCGACGAAAAGTGGATGAAGAAGAAGACAAACCCAAACACAAAAAACGGGAAATATCAGTCTCACCGAAGGTTGCAAAGAAGGGAGGATTCAAAAAAGAGTGGAAGGCAACGTTCACACCGCGATTACACCTCTCACCAAACCCCGTCGCTGGAGGCAGCTCGTCCCACAATTCAAGTAATCGAATCCTCACCCCTCCTTCGCTTGGTGGATCGTCGCAACTGGACACCCAATTTGTTGGTGTTGGAGGGAATAATATTGATCAAAGTTGGGCCTCTTTGAACCCACTAGATATTCAAGGCTATGTGCCGGTTTATTCGAAAGATGGGTCGAAATTGTCAGGAACATCATCGCCACATGTGATTGGATCACGCGGGAACTCACCTCATGTCTCTCTTCAACAGGGCAGTCAGATCTCCCCACATCTGCGAATGGAGCGTCTACCGTCAGCATCAAGTTCTCTAAGCGACCAGGCGGCTGATGGAATCCGATCAAACCGTCATCTGACCCCGCCACACTCATCGCAACTTTTGTCGACTTCCCCATCATTCTCACCACATAAATTCTCAAGAATGCCTCAGGCACACCAAAACCATCCTCAATTTGGGCTGGACATGTCGTTTGGGATGGGGAATTATCAACCCACCCCATCACCTTTTACTCCGTCCTACCCGATCTCCCCATCACGCTCAACCAACAGCCAAAAAGTGACCCCAACATTCATACCAGCCCCGTTGGGGATGTCATCGCATCTTTCGGCTCCATTATTCTTTCCATCGTCGCCAAACGACATCGGGGTTCATATGGGTCAGACCGACTATCACCAAGGCCTTACTTACGTCACTTCACCAAACGCATCATCCCATCAGTCATCTGTGCGTTTTGGACAATCGCCATCGTTGATACCGCAAGGGAATTCGCATCATTTGTTTGTCCCGAATCATACGACCACGGAAAGACGATCGTTGTCTTCACAAGCTTCAATTTCGTCGATCGTGGAACGAGAGACATCAGCTGTGTCTCAACCGTCACAGACAAGCACAGGTTCACATTCGTCAAAGAGAACAGAATTGAACACGTACAGAGAAGTGGAAAAAGAGAACACAAAACGAACATTGCCTCGGGAGGGATCGCTGGAGGAACAACGACCGAAGATGGGTGGATTGGGAGAGTTTCCAACCCCGTCCCAACTTTCGCTTCCTTCATCTCCCTTCCACGAGCACGATCTTTCGCACAATCGGTTCATGTCGTTGGCATCGTCTCTCTTCGATGAATCTGGATTCGCAAAAATGTCGACAGAGACACGCACGACCTCAGTTTCAGATCAGTCGTCGCTAGGCTCGGCGTCACTCCCATCTTTCCGAATCCCAACATCCGAATCGTCGATGAACTCAAGTCTGCTTCGATTGCGATCAGAACCTCGAGATTCATCGCATTTGATCATTTCATCGACAGACAAGCAACTGACTCGGCATTCATCGTCGCTTGGTCCCGACGATGAGGAGGCAGCGTCCGAAACAGGGTCGCTGTATTCTCTGATGCTTCGGGAGCAACGAAAGAAGATTGAAGAGACAGACAACAAAAACGATGAAGAACTTCTGGCACTTCTGATGGACAAGGACAAATGGGAAGGATCTGGAGCGTTTCCGAGTGGACTGGATTTCGAGAAAGAAGGATCGCCGATTCTACCACGCGGTTCTCCGATTTTGACCGAATCAGAACTCCTGAAAGCACAATCCGGGCTGGAACAAAGCGACTTCAATCCCTTCCTCTATTCAACCATGTCTTCCCCAACATCGTCCAACGAGCGGTTTTCGTCGGTCAATTGGGCCGATGTGGGGAATTTTGGGACCCAAAACATTATGTCGAAGTCGTACCATACGGTGAAAGGAGAGACGGAGAGTGGTGATGGACAATTTGTTTTTCAGAGGAAACTGACTCCGTAGAGGGAAGGAGAGGGAAATGGTGAGATCTTGTTTTGGAAATGTGTTCATTTTGACTTGTTTGGGAAGGATTTGATTTTGTCTTTGTTTTGGTTTTAGCATTTCTATGATTTGCACCAAAAAAATCATCGTTTTAACCTCAAGCCGAGAAAAGCACCAAGGAGGCCCATCTTGCGAGCTCGATAGATCAAACCATACTTTGTTTTGCCCACCACATCAAGAGCACACCAGACCATACAGATGCGATTACTGATACTCTTTATCTTCACTTGGCATTTCTGCCAACCAACAGATCTCCATCTCCTTATCAAGAACAATCCCCAATCAAGAAACGAACACGTTGGAACTCTCGAATTCAAGCTTGATTCATCAGTTGTCATCAGGGCCTCGATAGCTGTTATTTCTCAGAATTTTAATTTCGTATCGACATCTGACATGACAACAATCGTTACCCCAGCTTTCAATGTCGACGAGAACGAACCGCTCTTCTCCCTCAGAAATTCGTCGATGTCTTTCACCAAAATGATCTTCCCACTCACCAACCAGATAATTGCGGCAGTTGACGAAGCATCTCATTTCAATGCAGAAAGCTGCATTCTGAAATCGAATGGACAGAAATTGTTCGAAGTGGATGGGACGCTGATACTGATCAATACCACTCTCTTCCAGCCAACCACAGCATCCTCGCTGATTGTGAGTCCGTCTGCAAATGGTGAAGTTGGATTATTTGCCTGTCATCTTGAACAAACTCGAAATGTTGCCAATTCTCCAATTTTGGGAGACACCTTCCGATCGCTGAAACTCTGCCACTGCGAGATCAGAAATGTGTCTCACTGCCCATCTGCCCTCTCTAAGAAGGTACAAAATGCAGAACAGACATCTTCGCTCATCGTTGGAAACTCGTTCAGTTTCAACGAGGATGTGCTTGATGGGAATGTGTTTGTTGGCCTGAATGAGCACTTTTCGTTCACTTCTCTCAACAACACTCACTTCCACACTCGACGGACCGGTCTAAGCAACACTGATCGCCAAGTCATCACAACAGCCAACACGACCACAAATAACCTCTTCTCGTTCACTTCCGACATTTTTGATGGTTGTACTGCTCATGATCTTGATGGAGGCGCCATCAGTTTCAAACACTCAGCCAATCTCGAAATCGAGATGTGTTCATTCGAAACTTGTTCCGTTACAGGAACAAATGTCCACGCCGGAGCGGTTTATTTCAGCTCCACGGCACCAAGTGGACAGACAGCTGAGTTTCTGTTCTCCAATTTCACGAGCTGTTCGTCGGAAGGTGAAGCCGGCGCGATCCAACAATTCTCCCCAACAATCGGCACCTTTTCCTCAAAAGTCGATGTTTGTCGGTTTGTGGGAAACAAGGCAGATTATATCGACTCCTTCCAAGCACACAGAGCCGTCAATGTGGTGATCTCCAGCACTGTCTTCAGAGATGGCGAGGTGGTTCGATGGGAAGGCCCTGTGAAAGGGTATGAATGCCAGAACCAGTTTGACATCTCGTTTTGCGAGCTGATCAATTGCACAGGAAGAGGGAGTGGACAGTTTTGCTTCAGAGTTTGCGCTTGTCAGATATCCATCAAACACGTGAAGGCCTCGGAGTTCGAAGACTATGTGGGACCGGTCATCGTTGTCGGGGACTCTCCTGGGAGTGATGTCAGTCATCCAGAACTTATTTTGGAAGATTGTTGGATCGAGACCGGAAAAGTCACAAGCGGAGGAATCGACATCACAGTTGATCGTGCAGCTTATCTCAACAAAGACAAGATCGTCAGATGCTATTCAACGAGCAAAGGACTGTCTGTCGATTATCCTGTTGGAACTGGGAAGACAAGTCCAGTTTCCTGATCACTCCGGACATCACCATCGACACGATGAATGGAGAGGACAAGGTGTTCTGCTGGGTGCCTGGGAATGGGAATGGATGCACCACAATCGCCGACACACTGCCTCGTCTGAGTGTGCTGTTCGAAGGGAAGATTCTGCTGAAATGCGACGAGAACTCGGAATCGGTGGAAATGGAAGAGCGAGACCTGACAATCGGAAAGCGGCAGTTGGAGGTTGTGGGAGATGGGAAGGACAAAGTGAGAATTGTGGACCAGTCAACGAGTGTTCTCTTCTCCATCACAACTGGCTCACTCGCTCTGAGCTGTGTCTCCTTCGTCCCCTCACCCACATCCACACTCGTCGAAGTGTCGGATGGAGGCTCTTTCGAGCTTTCTGATGTCATCGTTGATGGAGCTGATCAATCTGGAACTGTCTTCACAAAACCGTTCTTCATCACCACGAATGGCGGATCACTGACTTTCGATTCAGTGCGTGTCTCGACATTCATCTTCCAAAATACTGCTCCCATCCAATTCACCAATGCAGCAACAACACTTCTAACCATCCAATCGTCGAACTTCACGTCGATCACGCGGAAGGAAGGGAGTGGTGTGGTTGTTTCCGCAACACTCTCCACAAGCAGCAAAGTCACCATCGACGACTGCCAATTCACCGACTGCCACTCGCTCGACGAAGAATATGGTGGGTTGGACATCACAGACCCATCAATTACATCACCTACTGCTCAAACTCGCGGTGGCATCGTCCGAGTGGTTGGAGGAAGCGCCAATGTAGGTTCAGTCGAAATCACAAACTCTCGCTTTGAAGGCAACTCCATCGCTGGTGGTCCAGGAGCTGGTGTCTTCGTGCAGGACCTCGCAATTGTCACAATCACTAGCTGTCCTTTCAAAAACCTCCAAACAAAAGGAATCGCAATCCAAGGAGCCGCTCTGTCAATTCTGAGTGTCTCATCTTCCACAGTCACTTCCTGCTCCTTCGATTCTTGCGAAATCACAAAGAAACTATCTGCCGCCTATGCTGGTGCTCTCTCCGTGGTCGAATCTCAGATAATCGCAAAGGACTGTACATTCAAAAGGTGCTCATCAGCTCATGCCATCGGAGTTGTGTTCTTCAATTACGTTCTCTCTGGTTCGTCAGTCGAGAATTGTGTGTTCTCTGACGGCCTGACCGATCCGACATGCCTTTTCTTCATCTTTTCATCGAATGGTCTGACTCTCTCCGACATCATCTTCATCGACTGCGGAAATGAAGATACTGCGTGGACACCACTCTTTTTTGGGGCGTCTTCGCCGAACATCGCGACTGTGGATGGGCTCTTCGTGGCATCGTCAAGTCTAAGTCTGAAGAAGGGCAGAATATCAGTCGCTTCTCAATGGCTTTCAGATTCCAGCTCGCTCACCTTCTCGAACTGCCAATTTCTGTGCGACGAACCGTTCATCACCGACGAGAAAGATTTCAGTGCTGGCTTCCTCGCTCCTCAACTCCGAATCGCATCCGAAGCCGATCTTACATCGACTGTCGACGAGACGATGTGTGGTCATCCCTCTCGTTCATGCAAAACAATCGCCTTCGCTCTGAAACTCTGCCCTGCTGTCCTCTCAACATCAGAGTTCGTTCTGATCTCAGTTGGAGAGGGAGAACATCTGGAGGATCCTCTGGTCATCGCGAAGAAGATCAAACTCACCAGCTCTGATGTTGATTCTCCAGCTCAACTGAAAGCAAAGGACTCAACAGGATCGCTCCTCACTGTGAAACAGAATAGCATTCTCGTCGTTGAGTCTCTGTCCATCGTCCTCACTCCTGTCGACACCGGAAAAGCCACGATTTCGTCGTCTGGCACACTCTCTCTCACAGCTGTCACATTTATCAACCCATCTCCTTCCCCCACCCTTTCTGGACATCTCGTTGATATCATCGAAGGCTCAGGAACCATGTCGAGATGTGTCTTCCCAGCGTGCAGCCTCAGTCTGGGAACGAGCATGATTCGAATTCAAAGCGGCACCTCTGTTGATCTGAAGGAACAAGATGTGGATTTGACCGATTCTGAACTTGGAACATTCATCAGCATTGTTGGCACAACAACCATCGAATCATGCTACTTCTCGAACATCTCATCAATCTCGTCGTTTGTGACTGGAAGTGGGTCGCTGCTCATCCTCGACTCGACGTTCTTCTCGATCAAAGAAAGAGACACTTCGCCTTCGCTCTGCCGATCTGTTGAATTCTCAGTTGGAGAAAACCAGAAAGTGGAGATTGGGGTAGAATCGAAGCCAGTCTTCTTCGCATCGTGTTCGTCACGTGGGGATGGTGGAGCTCTGAACTGTTTGATTTCAGGAAGTGGAATGCTCGCCCTCTCCCACACAACTTTCGATGGCTGCTTTTCACAAACAGTCGGAGGAGGATTGGCGATACGTTGTGAGGACGGACTTGTCTCATCGTCGTTGTCCATCAACGCGATGTTCACGTTGTGTTCATCAACAACTCGACCAGACAATGCTCTCCATCTCACAGCCTTCGTTTTTGGACCACTCATCGACTCGTCTCGCTGGATCATCAACAACAACCAGCTGAACTCACCAGACAACGATCCCGTGCTGTGGGGAGAAGATTTTATGGAATATACCGAAAGCAAGTATCGCTCGATGACACTTCTTTATTATTTGTTCCCGAATCGCCATTCTGTGATCTCTGCGAGTGATGAAGGACGAGATGGTGAAGGATGTGGGACATCAGCTTATCCGTGCTGGACATTCTCCACTGCTCACTCTCACCTCATTGGCGATCAAGCGTTGACATTGAAAGTCGTTGGAAAGACCAGACTTGATCGAAGTGTGTCACTTTCGAAACAGGATCTGTTGATTGAACCTGAAAGTGGAGTGGGGGTGATTGTGGTTGTTTCAGATGGACAGCTTTCGAACAACCATCCTTCCACGACAAGCCACACCATCACGATCACTCACATCTCGTTCGACGTGTCGTCAGCCACAGCACAATCGCTCATCTCGTCGAACTGTGGGACGATTGTGTTCACATCATCCACCATCACTTGGACTGGTTCCCTCTCAACCACTCTCTTCTCCATCTCTGGCGGATCTCTCGCAATCGATTCCTCTTCGCCTTTGCTGACATCCAGTTTGAAGCTTCCTCTCGTTTCACTGGATGGTGGATCGCTCTCGATGGAGAATGGACAGTTTGAAGATATTACGCTCTCGTCATCGCTGATCAGTGGAAGTGGATCGGTCTCGATCATCGATTCATCTTTCACATCTCTCGTCGACTCAACAACTTCATCATCCAACTCCGAACCAGCTCGTGTTCTGACAATGTCAGTTGGATACAACAGAAAAGTGGAGATTGGGGCAAAATCGAAGCCAGTCTTCTTCGCATCGTGTTCGTCTCGTGGAGAAGGAGGAGCTGTGCTCTGTTCGATTTCAGGAAGTGGAATCTTCGCCATCACTCACACGACATTCGAGGCCTGTTCGTCGTCGTCGAGAGGAGGAGCGTGTTCCATCAGGCTTTCCCAATTTTCGTCAGCATCGATCCGCACTGGCGAAAGCGTGATCTTCACCGATTGTCATGCAACAACTGCTCTCCTTCCAGGAAACGGAGGCGGACTGTACGTTTCTTGTGAGTCGGGGGGATCTGGTCTGATGTCTCTTTCAAACCTGAAATTCGAGGATTGCTCGGCAGACTATCAAGGTGGAGGATTGTTTGCCTCGCTGTTCTATAGCTCTGCTTCGATCCTCCTCGCCGACTGTGTGTTCATCAGCTGCCATGTGACGCTCTCTGGATCCAATTCCGTCTGTGGTGGTGGAGTGTTTGCAGATGCGCCGAGCTCGACTCTGACCGTGACGAGGTGTCAGTTCATCGATTGTTCATCGACTGTGCTTGCGGGAGCTCTGGTTGGATTCTCGTCTGGATTTGAGATGTCTGAGTGTCGCATCGAGAATTGTCACTCCGGATCGACAGGCGCTCTCAACATCGTCCCTCTGTCAGATGCTCACATCACTTTCGCGAACATTCTCTTCATCGGGAACACAGTTGGTGACAATCCAACATATTTCAAGAAACACGAATCGATGAAAGACGCGGTTCAGTTTTCGGACATTCTGATTGAGCCAATGAAGCCAGCAAACCCAACCGATGTGACGATTCGAGATTGCTGGACAACAGCGACGCCAAACAGCGTTGGAATGTACAAAACAACAAACAGCGGGAAACCGGAACAATCGTACGATCGAGTGGATCTCCCTGCCTTCCGCGAGATGGGACCGCTCCTGACTCAGAAAGTGGAAACATCGCTTGATGGAGTTTCGGGGAGGATTGATGTGATTGTGAAGGGGAAGGTTCCACTCGAATCGCAAATTTATGAAATGACAATCAAAGAACAAGTCGGAGGAAGTGAAGTGACAGGAAAGATGAAGTTCAGTGATGGGATTGGCTCGCTCCAGCCATCGTCGAATCTGAACCTGAAGTTCTCGACGGCATACACAATCACATCGATTGTGGGTCTCGTCTCGTCATCCTCTTCTTCGACGATGACGAATGACCTCGCACTGATAGCGGAAGCGTGGGCGTTCAACCTCGCCGCGACTCCCTCCTTCGTCTCCTTCACCACACCCGACACACCGACTGATTCAAACACTGTTGTGGTTGCTCGTGGTGGGTCAGACTCGATGGACGAGTGTGGAGGAGACGACTTGCCGTGCCGGACAGTGTGGACAGGACAGATGGTTGGAATGGGGAAGGGAGGAGAGAGGATGAGTGTGTTGGTGCGAGGGTCGGCGGAGATGGGAGAGAGCTTCTGGATTGAGGGAAATGTGAGGATGACGCTTTCGA
Organism: Blattamonas nauphoetae; assembly: GCA_033064195.1. Taxonomy (NCBI): domain Eukaryota; phylum Preaxostyla; order Oxymonadida; genus Blattamonas; species Blattamonas nauphoetae. The sequence continues at coordinate 53,355 of JARBJD010000068.1, read as the reverse complement.
GTGAGTCGTCGACACAACGAAGCCGTGTTGTGTTTGGAGGATCGTCGTTGAGTTCTCTGGATGGAATAGTGTCGATCAGCTCAGCGACAGTTCAAGTGCGGAATCTGAACGTGATTCTGCCGAGTTCAGAAGAAAGCTCGTTGTCAGGATGGGTGTTCGTTGTTGACTCGGAAGGGACACTGGAAGTGAGTTCGATTGGTGTGAGTGGAAGAGGAGAGATTGGGGTTGGATTTGCGAAAGTGAAGAGCGGGACAGGTCGATTCAATTCTGTTTCAATTTCGTCAGGATCATCATTTGGGGATGGAGTTGGAGTGATTGTGGGAGAAGGAAAGTGGAAGAAGATTTCAGTCTTGATTTCTGAAATGGTTGTTCGCGATTCAACCACATCTCGCACGCCTCTGATCGCCTTCTCGTCGCTGTCGCCTCAGTCGACGTTCAAAATGGAAGGAAGCCGTTTTCAGAAGACTCGTCGAGTGATTGCGTCGTCGTCGTCTTTGTCGTCGGATGGAGCTGGCGTGATTGAAGTGTCGACAGGTCAATCTCGAACTGAGATTTCGGATTGCGTGTTCGAATCGAGTGGAGTGATTGTTGGAACCGGAACGATCACTCGCGCTGCTGTCTGCATCACCCTCAACTCATCGTCTGCGTCGTCAAGCTCACTAGTGATCTCGTCTTGTCTGTTTTTGGATTCGCATCCTTCGTCGTCTTCGTCAGCGTCGCTGCTCATCAGAGTTGTGTCTGGCCACACGTGGGTATGTATAGAGACAGATCTGATTTTGTATACGCACAGATCTAAATTTGGTATACACACAGATCTGTCGGATACACACAGATCTCGTCCATGGAGCACGTATAATGTTTTGTTCTCACTAAGTTGTTTGGAAAAAGTGGAAAAATAATAGGGTTATTGAGAAATTGTGGTGGAAAAGTGAAAAAAGCAACGAAGCATCGTCCCCGATATGGATAACGAAATTATGGTCTCTCCTGATCATCTCTCTCGACTCTGGTGACTTTTCACAATAACCTATCCGTCTCAAATGTATCAAACTCCTCCAGGCCTCGAAATACAATTCTCAATAAGTCGACAATCACTTCTCTTCCAAGTTTGATCCTCAATTGTTTCATGACGCCCCAGATCTGATTCTACTCATCATATATAACTTTAATGAATGTTTTAAACAATTTCGATGCCTTCTAAGTCGTGTCACGTTCATTACTGCAACAAGAATCAATTAGTGATCAGCTCTCGAACATCTCGCTCGCGATGACAGGATCTGTGGGAATATAGAGGCCGTTTGAGGAATCACGTTTGGAGACGACATTAAAGATGGGTGGATGGACAAGAAACTTGGCTGGGCGGACTAAACAACGAAAACTGCTGGCAGTGCGAGTGTCAAACAAGATGGGAGCAATTGTCGGACGGAAAGAGGAACAACCCCCAATGAACCTTTTCAACCCCAATGAAAACAAGGAGACTTCTCTGAGTTGGCTGTTCGAAGACTCACCGGCGCATCTGATCCATATCTTCCCAAAGAAGGATCCCGAACGAATCTGGCAAGAACTTGAAAGAGATTTCAACCCACAATTCCACACTGATTCTCAAGCTGCTACTCATTGATCTCTGTTGACTTCGTCCGTTTTTGTTGTTGCTGTGAGTGCAGGAGAAGAAGACAAAGAAACCGGCCTCATCAAAACTGAACTGATGTGAATAAGCGAGAAAATGCCAGCTGTAATTGAAGATGGAATTAAACTGACGTCATTGAACGATGTTTTCGTCCACGAGACTAAAGAAGAAAAGACAGTCTCTCAAAAACAATATGATCAAGTCAAGACGCATTTCTACGCAATTTGAACTGGAATCAACATTCTTCGTGATTATGAAAACAAACAATGGACAAGTGAATGTCAGATGAACGCCGCAACGTCTTCATCATCAATTTCATACTTCACGCACTTAGCAGCCTTTCCTCCTAATCCGAGATCCCAGGATCTGTTCAGCGACTCCCTCTTCCTCCTGTTCCTCAAGTCGCCTCTGATGCACTACATCCACGCAGTCCTCTCCGTCTCGCTGCTACACCCACTCGGACCAAATGAACGCTCGCTCATCGAACAGTTTGTGGACGAGGACGGCGTCATCATTCTGCACCGATTGTACTGCATCGTGTTCTCCCCGCTGCTCGTCGGGTATTTGGACGTTCTGACGCAGCGTCAGACAAATTCGGACATCCTCAAGACGCCCTTCTCGCAGCAATTCCTCGCCAGCTTCACATCGACACTCTTCCACATCCTCTCCTTCATCATGCTCTCCTTCGAGAACCTCACTCAGCAGCAGTCACTCTCGTCCTCGAAGGGGCACAAATCGGCAGGCCCGCTGAGGAAGGAATTCAAGTCCAAGTTTGATCTTCCGAACGTCTTCAAGAGCCCGACGAACAGCCACAAGACTCAGTCAGCTTCAGAATTCTTCACTCTTGTTGACGACAGCTATCTCCTCCTTCTGAAAGAGAACGACCAGAAAGCTGAACTAGCACGTGTTCTCTCGCCGACTGCTCGGACCAGTCTAACAGCAAGCCCGCCACTGCGACTGTTCAATCCGCGCCCGTACCTCCGAATGAGCATCGTCCGCCAGCCCACTCCTGCCACTCCGCAACAATTCACCGCAGGACGAAGCACACATCCTCTGGACGACAACATCACCGACGAGATCTCGGGCGACATGAGGCTCGCAATTGTCCAATATCCAGCCACCCGCTTCGAAAGCGACGACTCCGACTCCGAACCGCCTCCTCCGCCGTTAGACTCACCGTCGCCAGGACCATCCACGCCTGTGCCGACGCCTCCGCCGGAGAACGAGGAGTGGGAGTCTGGCGTGCTGCTTCCTTCGCCGCCGCAGACGATGCCGACACTCACTCAGCGGAGACAGCGGATGCTCCTCGTGTCTGTGCAGATCATCACACACTCGCTGTCGCTCCTCATCCCGCCTGTCTGCGATGACTTCACGCGGCTGCTCAACTTGGGCACGAATCGCGCATCGCCGAACGAGAAAGCGAGCGAGGAACGAATTGTCAATCCAACACAGATTCCAGACACCATCCTGCTCTCCGTTGTCCTCGACTCGACGCAGCAGTTCACGTTCGACATAAGCGCTGCTCGGAAAGGATACAACGTCGGAAACGATGCTGAGCTCCACACGCTCCTTCACTACTCCCTCGCAGCGTTCTTGATGCTCTTCAACGAGGCATTCCACGCAACATCGTTCAATCTGACGCAGAATCCACAGCGGATGGAGACAATGCTGATTATGGACAGACACGACCCTCGTCTGAACCAAGTCTCGAACGACGCCTTCAACGAGGCCGAAGCAGAAGCTGTGTAGACGAAGAAGTGAACGAAAGGCGTCTGCGCTGGATGACGTTGTGAAATACGCCGAACAGCGACGGGACGAGAGGGAAGGGTCAGCAAAAAGCGCCGCCCAGCAGTTGACACAAATGGAGCTACTTCAGAGCAGCTGCGAAGAGTAGATGCACAAAATCGACGAAGACCTGACAGAGCAGTGTGAAAAAGACTTGAGAGCGATGAAAGATCCGTTTGATCGAGCGTTGAGGGAGTAGGATGAACGAGAGGCAGAACTGGATTTGTCGGCTGAAGAAGGACACGACATGAAACAAACGCGCCAGGAACAAATCCAAAAAACAGTGAATGGCGGGTGTAACGGAGACGAGGCTGACTGATTTCACACCATCCTTCGGAGTTGGAATGAAGACAACAACGGACTCATGACCCAGTTGCTGGGAGCTGTGAATATTGTCTTGCTGGAGACATGAACCGTTTTCACTGTGTTCTTTCTGAAAGTATTGAGAGGAAGCCAATCTTTCGAAAGTGGCCACGATCGACCCTTTAAAACAGTTGATGGGTCTTCACATCAATCACTATCTTTTTTCTTTGAAACTCTTCTTTTTATCCTTTTACATCTATTCTACGTCTTTTTCATTCATGAATGACACATTCTAGACCAAAATAGAGACAATAATGGCAGATCTGTGTGTATACCACAGATCTGTGTGTATACCAAATTTATAGTGGTGTTAGAAAACCGCAAACCGTTAGAAAACCGCAACCAGCGTGATAAAACCGCCACTTCTTTCTTGCATTATTCTGTTTTTCTCATGGTCTCTACAGAAGGAATGAATAAGTTTTTGAGAAAAAGTGAAGAAGAAAAACACGTCAGTGAAATGCGATCTTGACATCAATGGGTCAGGATTCAAACACAAATTGGTGTTTCCAAGCTCATGACCCAATTCATACCGCTCAACCACAAAACTAGATTCAATTCTCTAATACAAATGCTTATCTAATCCATCCGACCATTGGTAGTGAGATGATCAGCGATTCAAGGCAGAATCACCAAGTGTCAACAATGAAGTATGTCTCTTTCTTAAAATCATACCTGAGATAATCTAAAAGATGCAACATTCAGAGGAGGAGATAATATCGGGATTCATACAGATATTGACTTCAACTCAGAGTCTCGTGAAAGATCAGTTTCAATTGAGTCACTTCACGATTGTTTGTGATTGATTTTTTCAAAAATGTGAGAAAATTGGAGACTAGTGTGTGGAAATGGATAAAGAGCTTGATTATGATGAAGATCATCCGGTTGCGGATTTTCACACACACGTTGCGGGTTTCTAAACACGGGCGGTTTTCTAACACTACTATTAGGATTTCCTTGCACTCAATCCTTCACCAAACCAGTGGTCATTAACAAGTGAGTGAGTAGCCTGATGAAATGGTTTATGGGGCTGGCCTGCACAAGATCAACAAAAACACTATGAATACTCCTCCTCGTCACAAACGGTCAAACTTGTTTTCGCGTAGTCACTCCCTGAACGATTGATTGCTTCCGAATCAACGACTTACTGATCCACTGTCGTAAAAACTCTTTCAATGTTCAACTCCAAAACCATCAGCCTTCCATCACTCGACTCAAGATTTGAGAATCTTAGAAGGGAAAACAAGTCAGAAGGGAGTCGTTAGTGCCTCTGCATTAACGAACAATGGACCGGGCAACCAATAGCCGACCAGCGGCATCTCGGACCATCTCCCCACACCAACAAATGATACTTTGCCGCAGAATCGGTTTTCACCTTTGGAATTGTTATCAAATGTTCGTGGAATTCAAACAACAACATCGTCGAATCGCCGGTCCCGTACGTTTTGAATCGTTCAAGACAGAAACAATCATGTCAGATAGCTACCATCACATATTGTGACGAGGAGGAGATCAGAATATAGCAAATATGATGCAATGATCAGATTGGTGTCTTCCGACGGTCAGAATGACAAAGGATTACCTGGTACCGGGCTTTGTTCAAACGTTCGAAACAGAACGGGACAGTCAGACATTCTGGCCGGAAATATCAAGAAATTGTCAAGGACATGATAAGGATTTCACATTTCGTTGAACAGATACTCATCGTGACTTGAATACCCACCAACCGGATCAACATCACGGGACTATCTGTCAGCTCTTTATTGGAAATTAGGATGGACAAGGAAGCAAGTTCATCTGTATCACTGGCAGCCGATCGACAAATGGAGTGGAGCGTGTCCATATACATGTCCTTATTGATAGTCACCCGAACTTGGATGGCCCACCTCCGTGTTGAAGAAGTACAGCAATTTATCTGCCCCTTCCACACGAAAACATTCCTTTTCAACTCAAATCCAACATGTTCTGATCATAGAATCCTGTCATCCATCTTTGAGAGATCCGGGTATCCACAAGGCAATTCACGATCTCATCTCTACTAATTGTATTCATGGGGGATATAGAAGGCTAAAACACAATTAAACGAACTCCTGCAAGAACAGGTGTCAGACAGAATGGTGGTTGAAACTACAAGGACCACCGACCAGTGTAATAACTTCCGATCCAGTTTATCCAGTTATGACTCGTACTAAAGTTGAAAGAGGACGATCAAGAGAACAGGATAGAAAACACCAAAATATATTCTTTTGAAGGCTTCACAGAAGGAAGCTAGCTCACTGGTTGTCCTCATCCAAACTTCAGGCAACCAACTCAGACAGTCTTGTCTCACCAAGGAAACGAAGATTAGTGTGAGATACAGATGTAACTGTTGAGCTCGGCAAGGCAAGAAATCCCATATTTTCAAATGTTAGATACTCCATTGGCACAACCTTAGCGACCGTCACAGTATTCTCTCCATCAACCGTGTCACTTGTTTGATGAAGTGAATAATTGGTCGAAGCATCGCAAATTGCATTACTTCTATCGTCGAAGAGACGGGTGCACTCCCCATGAATGAGCGGAGGAGGACAAGTCCCACAGTTCAATGTCAAGATAAATTCAAGGAATGGATGCTCTCACCAACTCTGTACCATCACAACTATCAAACTTCTGTTGACAAGACATTGTACCACTTCAAAACATTCAACATTCGAACTAAACACTCCACATTTGCAGTAACATCGAACACTCACAATTTTGAACACCAAGACAACAAGGAACAGGCTTTCCAGTGGAGGAAACACACTCAATTGCAAGGAAGGAAATTATCAGATGGTACTAGCTATTGCGCTGAATTATCCCGGACCACTGGTGTGAGGATCCAGTTAAAGCTTGGAAAGAAGTTAAACCTGAAAAGGAAGCAGGATGGTGTCTCCGATGTCATCTTTCTTTCAATATCCGACTCAGTCGTTCGGACACCCCTCTAACAATTTGTGGGCTGTTTGTCTTCGAAAGCCCAAAACGACACGGCATCTCCACGCAATGGAGTGATGACTGTGAGGACAGGCTCACATCATCCGAGAGTGTATCATTCTCAACTTACGACGAAACAACATACTCAATGTTTGCATCAATTCTTAACAAGGTTGCTGGCGCCGACGTTAGAAATTGATTCCCTCAAACAACAAGCACTCTCATTTTCCGCAAATAACAGACCAGAGTCGTTCCTCAGAGGCCTTTCCTGCAATCAAATGAACCGGAGTTAGGAGGAAGGAAATTGAACAGATGAAGATCTATGGAGAAGGGTTCCAGTCCAACTTTCAGTGAGTATTATGACGATGATGTGCTTGACAGAGTCCTTTTTCCCGGATCTGCAACCGATCTGGGTGTGAATAGACAGAATTAAAAGAAGTCATCATACGGGAGACTAGAAGGAAGTTCAATCGATCTTGATATTCCAGGGGGTGAGATGAGCACAACTTTGAGGACCAAGCAATACGTAGTTGAGATGTCTTTATTCCACGCGACCAAGTGGATTTTACGAAGGATAAAGAGGACGACAAATCCATTACTTGTCCAGGGATTTTTGCCCTGACTGCGGGGGGAAAGAGACAGAGAACAAGGATTATGGTAATTAGAGTGTTGGGAAGGGAGCTGCAGAGGAAGCCAGATCTTCCACTCCACAAGATGGGAGCTGCAGAGGAAGCCAGATCTTCCACTCCACAAGATGGGAGCTACAGAGGAAGCCAGATCTTCCACTCCACAAGATGGGAGCTGCAGAGGAAGCCAGATCTTCCACTCCACAAGATGGGAGCTGCAGAGGAAGCCAGATCTTCCACTCCACAAGAAGGGAACTATGAAGAGCAGCAGTTTTCAGCTCTGCTTGAGATATTGATTCGACGACCAGAACAAGCTACCATCATGACTCGACTGCTGGCGGAACTGAAGCGATGTCGCGGAAGTTGGAGGGATTGCTAGGAGACTTCCTTGGGAGAAAGAGAGCCGATAATATCGGACATGCAATGCACTTTCTCCGGCATATTCCTCTCAACGTCTGCCTTCGAAGAAGAGAAACCAGCAAAGAACACGGTCAGTGCGGAAGAACGTACCAATCGTGTGTAGACTGTCGACTTTGTCGGTAGCAAGAGGAGACAGGAATGGAGAGACTCATTGACGGATCGTCATGATGAGATTGTGATTACATGCGGAGCCGCTCCGATGCCGAGATGAGTCGTGTCAACACGTTCAAACCATGTTTTCCATCGCAGAATCACAAGTAGAAGAAATGAAAGCGGAAGAACTGATGATTTCATGGAGGAGTTTAGGATAGAAGGGAAGTCTTGTGTCAATGAGCGAAGCAGGATTAGGAGTGGGAATTGAATCACTCCAATCACTCGACAGAACTGCTCACGCACGCACTCCAACCACTCTCACACAAATCATCAAACTCGAAGATGGACCGAATTGGAGAACATCTATTTCTCTTCTGATCGACAATGGAGAGTGAGAACTCAAAATCAGATCAAGTGAAAACACCTTCTCGAATGGAATGCTTGGATTTCTAAGACCCCCACTTCCCGAATCTGCTACACAACACGGTTGTGGATTCCATGACAATGGGATTGGTGGTGCTCTCAATCTTTGAAATGGAAGAATGTGGAAAGGAGGAGAATTCAAGCCAGAAGGAACAAGCAAGACGTCCGATCGAATTGGGCAGACAGCAGCGATTCGAGAGAGCTGGGTTCTCGGGACTCACAATCAGTCGGTGACAGCCCTTCGGGAACACGGCCTTTTCTTCAGAACTGAGGATTCATTCAAGGAAGAAGTCCACAAAGATATCCTTTCTCTTCTTTTCTCATTCTTTGAGTATTCTCCATTGTTTCTCAGCGTCCCTTTTCAACACTCACTTGTTAATGACCACTGGTTTGGTGAAGGATTGAGTGCAAGGAAATCCTTATGAACCAAACCAGTGCTCATTAACATAGAACGCTGCCACACAACTGTTGCTCGTTCTTGAGTGCTTGTTTTCGTCGCAGAGGCGACTCTCATTCAGCCTTTCGGCTTTTCCATTTCACAAGTCACTTTTGACCTCTCTTGTTTGTCCAGTTTTTCTTCCCCGTTGGGGCTTTTCTGGACCCGAGACCCAGATCTCTCTCCTTTTGCTCATTAACTGCCCCCACTTGGGCAAACCAACATCGTGACTCTTTAGTCCCTTGTTGGGAAATCTTTACTGGAACAGAGAAAACTTAATTATGACTCTGTTTTTGTTTCGTTTGGGCAGGCCAGCCCCATAAACCATTTCATCAGGCTACTCACTCACTTGTTAATGAGCACTGGTTTGGTTCATAAGATCTGTGCGTATACAAAATCAGATCTGTCTCTATACCTACCCGCCACACGTCGATTGTGTTTGAGGACAGCTGGTTTGAGGACACGACGCCAGCTGGCTTGTGGAAGACGTTTGAGTCTGGAATTGCTTGTCTGGACTGGACTCGCAAAAGAGTCGTCTCCTCGTCGTCTGATTTGAATGGTGCTCTGATTGAATATTAGGATGGTCTGCCGACAGTTGTGCGACGTCGCGGGGTGTTCTCGAACTGCAAGCTGATGATGTCGAAGAAGTCATAAAGCAGGATTGCTCTTCATTTCTACATTTTCTTGTGTTTTTCATCTCATTTCATTATTCTTTCTTCTGAATGGAAATTTAAAAGTATGTTATGTGTGACTCTTCTCCCACTCATGTTGGATCAATTGTGTTGGAGCTGTCGCTTCTGGAAATCTATTTCATCTCAATCTAATAATGTCAATCAAAGCTCTGACCCATCATGACTGTTCTTGTCGGAATCAGGCGGAATGAACACGATAATGGTGAAAAGTGATCTCTCACAATCTCCAAGACGTTCTTCTTTGTCCTCCTCTCAGTTGCCAATCTCCATGGATTGGTTAATGTTCCTGAATTGGGATGAAAGCCAAGATCTATCAGAATCGGAAAACGCCGTTGTCTTTCGATCTCTTGTTGCCCAAATGAAGCCACGACCTGTCTTTGATGACACTTTGGAAGAGAAAGCCGTGAAACTTCTCGAATTTATGACTCCGACTGATAGAGAATCAGCCGACGCTTTTCTCAACAACTTTGGTCCTTCGCGTGATGATTCTCTGACAGTCTTCGTGCAGTCCATTGAGGTTCTCATGTCTTCTTCCAGTCAGACCATCACCAAATCAGCTATGAAGATGCTCGAAGCACTGGTCGTGAACTGTTCAACCAAAGTCCGTTTTGCCCTCATCAAAGCTGATCTGATCCCTCAACTCATCAACACTCTCAATCCACAGGCACTGTCCTTCGCTACAGCAGTTGATATCCACACATCCCTCATAGGAATCATCATCAACACTGTCTGGCTCTCAACTCCAGGTGGTCTCACAGAACTCGGAATTGAAGATCGGGATGAACAACAGTCTGTTCACGAGACGGTTTTGCAGCAAGTTGTCGTCACTTCGGAGAAGTATATATGCCATTTGTGCGTGAACCGCTTTTCGATCGTCGATGGTCAGCAATCCAGGCATTCTCTGACACTCCTCACCCAAATCATCCGAACATCTCCATACCATCAACGAACGATCAATTTTGTTCTTCGCATGCCAATCGTTCTCACGATCCCAAGTTGCCTGGCATTCTTCGTGAATGATGTATCCATCGTGCAATTTTTCTTTTTTATGGTCAATACCCAGTGGGAATGGAACAGAATAAGGGGAGACGAACAACAGATGTGGAAGAGAGTGCATCGAATGTTGAGAATGGAGGGCATCGAAGATGCGATTGAAACAAAACTGCAAAACAACAAAAGCACTTTGGGACGCCGTATTATTGCCAAATCGATCGACTTGAACACTCTGCAGGGTGTGAACCAACAGATACAGCCATAGAAACAGACGGGAACCAGCGAACGTTTCGAACAGTTTCTGGTTGGGAGTGTCTGAGTTGCACACAATCCTCTTCAGCCAACACAGCGGACATGGATTGGTTGCCCACTCGTCTGACTTCAACCGAAATCACACCATCTTCTGATGGTTATCGACACTGCTTCGCTTGTTCTGTGATGTCTCAGTCATTCATTCTTCCATCGTCTTCATCTTCATTTTTTGAGTACTGCTGTTCCGTCCCATTGTCTATTTCATCTCAATCTCATTGTTTCACTTTGTTCTGTTCTGACCCATAACAAGTGATTCAATCCAGTCTCAGTCGAAATGAACAATCCAGACACGAATGTGGATTCCTCTCTTGAACAGAAGTTCTCTGGTCTGTCTTCCTCTCCATTGCTATTCCACACAGATTGTTCTTCTTTTCTGAATTGGCATTACAATGCAAAAGAATCTGAATTGGAAAAGGCCGTTGTCTTTCGATCTCTTGTTGCCACTGTGAAGTCCCAACCTGCATTTGATGAATCTCTGGAAGCGAAAGCAATACAGTTTCTGAAATCTGTTCGACCAAGGTTTCAAATGTCAGCAGCTGCCTTTCTCGGCACCTTTGAGCAAACCCGTAATGACTATCCGTCAGACTTCGTAAATTCCATCGCGGTGCTCATTTCCTCACCCAGTCAGACCATCACAGCAGCAGCAATGGAGATGCTATCTTCAGTATTCACCATCTGTTCGGCCGACACCAGACTAGCCCTCGTCAAGGCTGATCTGGTTCCTAAACTCATCAGCATCCTCAATCCACAATCTCTTTCATTCACAAAAGCAGTCGATATCCACCATTGTCTCATTTCAAGCATCCAACGGTCTGTTTGGCTCGCAACTCCAGATAATCTCAGAACACTCGAAATTGTTGATGGCGATGAAAAACAAAATGTTCACGAGACTGTTTTTCAGCAGGTTCTGATCCCTTCGGAGAAGTATATTTGCCATTTGTGCGGGAACCGCTTTTCAATCGTCGATGGTGACCAATCCATGCGTTTCATGTCATTCCTTGCCAATCTCGTCGAAATATCTCTTTTCTATCAACCGACGATGGATTTTGTTCTTCGTATGCCTGTCACACTCACGATCCCAAGTAGTCTCACGTTCTTCCACAATGATACCTCAATCTGGCAGTTTCTGCATTATATGAACAAGTGCCAGCGGGAATGGAACAAAACAAGGGGACGAGAGCAACAGATGTGGAGGATAGTGCATCTAACATTGGGAATGGAGGGCATCGAAGATGTGATGGAGACAAAGCTGCAAAACAACAAAAAAAGTGGAAGGGGGCTATTAACTGTTGCTGAGTCGATTGGATGGATCAACGTGCTGGGCATGAACCATCCAGGGTTTTGGTCGACTTAGACAAGAACCGACGCATCGTTTCGAATGAAATAATCCCACTCGCTCTCCACCTGCAGCCATCTCCCGCCCCTCTTCAGCATTTTCCCACTCTCTCAACATCACTCTCTCGCTCTCTTGCTTCTGAAGTGATTGACCACACAGCATTCTCCAGATGATCTGTGACTCACTCCCGCACTCTCTGCCACGCTTGGCACACACTCCTCTTCGTTTTCTGAGTTGGATGCAACATTCTGATTTGTGTGGGCATCGTCTGGCGATTGACAGGTCGGATTCTTGTCCGAATCGTCGACTCCAACCCAACCGATGCTCGCCCTGCGATATCCCTCCCTTCTCACCCGAACTCCATTTGACTGCATTCTCCTCATCACTCTCGAACATCTGCAGATGCATCCAAGCCATTCACTTTCTCCAATCCGAGACACACCAGCTCGTCGCATTTTACGGCCGATCTCGATCCCTGCTCCGTCGCCAACTCGCCATCCCACTCCCCTCTGCCTCTCCCTCACCACCCACACCCTCCCACTCCCCTCTGCCTCTCCCTCACCACCCACACCCTCCCACTCCCCTCTGCCTCTCCCTCACCACCCACACTCTCCCACTCTTCTCTGCCTCTCCCTCCCCACCCACACCCTCCATCTCCCCTCTGCCTCTCCCTCACCACCCACACCCTCCATCTCCCCTCTGCCTCTCCCTCACCACCCACACCCTCCCACTGCCCTCTGCCTCTCCCTCACCACCCACACCCTCCCACTCCCCTCTGCCTCTCCCTCACCACACACACCCTCCCACATCCCTCTGCCTCTCCCCTCACCCCACTCGATATTGTGCTTTGTTGAACGTTCAGCCCAAATGTGATAGTAGTCTTGAATCTCTTCCTCTGTAGCTATCTATCACGCGTCGTCGATTTCTTCACCCATCACTCCTCACTTCGTTCGTCCCCGAGCACCCTGACATTGCCATCAGTGGATGGGGAATGCAGAAGAAAGCGGAAAAAATGAAATGAAGAGACTCTGTCGACGAATTCAGAGGGGAAGAGGAAAGGAGATGGAAGGGTAAGATGGATGAACAAGAGATCCAGAAAAGTCAGCCGACGAGCGGGGAATGCGAGTTAAAGACAGGAAAGAGCGGCAGTCACTCGAAGTGACGGGATTGTGGACAAACAGAACGGATCCTCCAGACTGGATGTGAGGGAGAGAAGCAGGGAGGAGAGGAAGAAACAAATGAGACGAAGCGGAGGATGTCGAACAGTCAGTCCGGCATTCTGGAATTTGGAATAATATTTTATTGTAAGGGACGATCACACCACTTTTTGCCAACTTGATTCCAGTATCATTTGAAAAGATCAGAAATAGCAGAAATGATCGTACGAAGGGAAGTACTATGAATGTGTCAGACATAATCCACTAGAAAGCCGAATAGATGCTGACCCATAACAGGTGATCTCTCTCACCAACTTCGAAGGGAGAATCTCTGGTTGAATCAACTATGTCTAGCAAATTGTAGACATCTGTTGGTTCTTCTCCAATGGGAAGACTCTGAAAATCTCCAGATTTAAGGAGAAGTCTGTGATCGGCTCCTTTATAAAAAACATTATTCCAAATTCCAGAATCTAGGACAGACTGAAGTGGTCGAGGGCAGGACAGGCAGCAACTGGCCGACTGACATCGACGTCGGGGAGAGAAGGGAAGAAGAGTGAGAAGGAGAGGAAGAAACAAAAGAGACGAAGCGGATGAAGTCCACGACTCCCCTCCCGCACAGCTCTCCACCTGTATCCACCACGGCAGACGAAGGTCGACATCACTTTTCCTCGATCTCGCCGACGACTTGGCAACTGAAGACTCATTGACACCTCACTCTTCGCCAGACACAACCCGAGCCACCCTCGAGAGAAGGGCGAGATTGCTGTCGGCTGACTCTAGAGGAACCGGCACAAGCCAACTCCACGACGGGCACAGCAAGACCGACAGAACACCGACACCGCCGACCTCGCCACTTGCCATGTCGTCTCCGCAGTCTCCGCGATTCTAGCTGGACACATCGCATCGTTGCCTTCGCTCACTCCATGTGCCGGCGCTGTGTGGTGACTGCAAGCCTAGGATTGCAGAGGTGGTTCAGAGTGAAGTGTGAGAGTGGGAGAGGGAGAACAAGAGCTGATTGACTGAGTTCTCAGATCCTCTGAATCTTTCCTCCCGTCCCTTCTTGTGGTGGATTCACTTGTTCATCACATTTGTTCTCGTTTTCACTTCGATATCTCTTTCTTTCTCTCTCAGTGTCTGAAATGTACGTCTCTTCTTGCTCTGTCAAAATCTGTGAAGAATAAGCTTTGTGTCATGCGCTGACCCATTTCCAGAGTCAAGTATTCCAATCAATCTGAATGACGAGTTTACATCCAAATCCAGACACCTCTCTACACAATACATGTTCTGGTTTGTCTTCATTTCGTGTGTCATTCTCCACAGAATGTTCCCCATTCCTCAATTGGACCGAAAATCGAACTGAATCTGTGTCCAAAACAGCCGTTGTCTTTCAGTCTCTCGTTGCCACTGTGAAGTTCCAGCCTTCACTTGACGATTCACTGGAAGCTTTGGGCAAACTACTGATGAATCTTCACCCAACTTCGTCCAGTCCATTCTGGTGCTCCTTTCATCAACAAGTCTGGCAATCATTAAAGCCGCAATGGAGATGCTCGAAGTTCAACTCAATCACTGTTCTGCCAAGTTCCGAATTTCCCTCGTAAAAGCTGATCTGATCCCTCAACTCGTCAACACTCTCAATCCTCTGTCTCTTTCATTCGCTGAAGCAGTCAATATCCACATCAACCTCATGAAAACCGTCCAGATTTCATTCTGGCTCGCAACTCCGTTTGGACTGAACAACCTCGAAATTGAAGAAGACAGTGGACAACAAGCTGTTCACGAGACGGTTTTGCAGCAAGTTCTTGTGCCTTCAGAGAAGTATATTTGGCATTCGTGCGTGAACCGCTATTCGATCGTCGATGGAGACCAATCCGATGATTTTCTGACACTCCTCGCCCGACTCCTCCAAATCTGTCCTTCTTATCAGCCGAGCATGGATTTTGTTCTTTGCATGCCAATCACTCTCACGATTCCAGGTTGTCTCACATTCTTCGAAAAAGATGATTCAGTCTACTCTTTTCTGTATTTCATGGTCGTTATTCAGCGGACATGGAACAAAACAAGGGGAGCAGTGCAGAATATGTGGAAGAAAGTGCATCGAATGCTGAGAATGGAGGGCATCGAAGATGCGATTGAAACGAAACTGCAAAACGACAGGAACGAATTTCATGGAAAACAGGTTGTTGCCCACTCGATCAGATGGAACAACCTGCTGGGCATGAACCTTCCGGAACAGGAATAGAAACAGACACGAACCAGCGAACGTTTCTGGCTGTTTCGAGCTTCTTCTGGACAACAAACACTGTTTGTGCGTGATCTTTGTCGCCTCTGGCATCGCCTCATCATTTGCTCGAACGATTCGGAGTCTGTCAAATGGTGCTTTTTGATAATTGATTGCACTGAAGAGAAACAGCAAAGATCACTCTGCAACTTGATTCATCGCTCTCGATTGTGGGGATGACGAAGAATCCACCACATTCACTACTCCCTTCTGCCTCTCCCTCACCACCCACACCCTCCCACTCCCCTCTGCCTCTCCCTCACCACCCACACCCTCCCACATCCCTCTGTCACTCCCTCACCACCCACACCCTCCCACATCCCTCTGTCACTCCCTCACCACCCACACCCTCCCACTCTCTTCCTCTCCCTCACCACCCACACCCTCCCACTCCCTCTGCCTCTCCCTCACCACCCACACCCCTCCCTCACTCTCTTCCTCTCCTCACCCTCACCACCCACCCCCCCACCACCTCTGCCTCTCCCTCACCACCCACACCCTCCCACTCCCTCTTCCTCTCCCTCACCACCCACACCCTCCCACTCCCCCGCTTCTCCCTCATCACCCACACCCTCCCACTCACCTCTGCCTCTCCCTCACCACCCACACCCTCCCACATCCCTCTGTCACTCCCTCACCACCCACACCCTCCCACTCCTCTCTTTCCCTCACCACCCACACCCTCCCACTCCTCCGCCTCTCACCACCCACACCCTCTCACTCACCTCTGCCTCTCCCTCACCACCCACACCCTCCCACTCCCTCTGCCTCCTCCCTCACCACCCACACCCTCCCACTCCCTCTGCCTCTCCCTCACCACCCACACCCTCCCACTCCCTCTTCCTCCTCCTCACTCACCCACACACCCTCCCACCCCTCTGCCTCTCCCTCACCACCCACACCCTCTCACTCACCTCTGCCTCTCCTCACCACCCACACCCTCCCACTCCCTCTGCCTCTCCCTCACCACCCACACCCTCTCACTCACCTCTGCCTCTCCCTCACCACCCACACCCTCCCACTCCCTCTGCCTCTCCCTCACCACCCACACCCTCTCACTCACCTCTGCCTCTCCCTCACCACCCACACCCTCCCACTCCCCTCTGCCTCCTCCCACCCACACCCTCCCACTCCCTCTGCCTCTCCCTCGCCACCCACACCCTCCCACTCCCTCTGCCTCTCACCTCCCCACCCACACCCTCCCACTCCCTCTGCCTCTCCCTCACCACCCACACCCTCCCATTCCCTCTTCCTCTCCCCTCGCCACCCACACCCTCCCACTCACCTCTGCCTCTCCCTCCCCACCCACACCCTCCCACTCCCCTCAGCCTCTCAACTGACCACACTTATTGTGGCGCGTGCTGGTGGATCTTCTTTCGGCTCACAACCAATGCTCGCCTCGACTGTCTTCATTCGCTATGTTTGACTCGTCGTCGTGTTCTTCACCCTTCACTCCTCTCTTCCTTTCTCACCGAACGGACTGGAGAGAGTAGAACATGAATCTGTGATGATCGTTCTTCGAAAGCGACTGTCCTGTTGCACACTCGATCTCCGTCTCGTCCCTGTCACCATTTCATCCTTTCTTTGTCGTTGTCGAAGTGGAATGGGGCTCTGATTGAATATATAGATGGTCTACCGACAGTTGTGCGACGTCGCGGGGTGTTCTCGAACTGCAAGCTGATGGTGTCGAAGAAGTCATAAAGCAGGATTGCTCTTCATTTCTATGTTTTCATTGGATTCTTCATTTGATTGTGTTTTTCATCTCATTTCATTCTTCTGACCCATAACGAAAGATTCGCAGTAAAGTCCGAAGCAATGACTGCTCTAGACTCGAATATAAAGACCTCCTCTGATTCCCCTTGCCATGGTATCTCTTCACGCTACTTGTCATCTTCTTCAGATTGTTCTGCTTTCCTGAAATGGAAAGAGACCAGACGAATGTCTGAAGATAAAAAGACAATTATCTTTCTGTCTCTTGTTGCCACGATTAAGTTTCGCCCTGCAATTGATGACTTGCTGGAAGCGAAAGCTGTGTCATTTCTCGAATCTGTGAAAGCAAAGAATCGTGAATCAGCAGATTCTTTTCTCCGCAGCCTTGGGCGAAACACAGATGATTCATTGACCAACTTCGTACAGTCCATTGTGGTACTCATTTCTTCTCGCAATTGGGTTGTCACCACTTCTGCAATGAATCTGCTCGAAAATCTGATCTGGAGATGTTCAGTGAAGGTCAGACTTTCTCTCATCAAAGCTGATATAATCCCTCAAATCATCACCGCTCTCAATCCTCAGTCACTAGACTTGGAAGAGTCAGGATATATCCATACTTCTCTCGTTCGTCTCCTCACCCATTCTGTCATTTTCGCAACTCCATATTGTGTCTCACAACTCAAAATTACAGATCACGATGAACAACATGCAGTTTCTGAGATGGTTCTGACGCAAATTATCAGTCCTTCGAAGCAGTATATTTGCCATTTGTGCACAAACCGCAACTCGATCGTCGATATCGACCTGTCAAATGACTTCGTCCAGTTACTTGCCCGACTCCTCCAGATATGTCCTTATTATCACCGAACCATGGAATTTGTTCTTCATATGCCTCTCACTCTCACGATCCCAAGTTCTTTCATGTCCTGTCCAAATCCGCACTCAATCATGTTTTCACTGGAAATTATGTATTATTCCCAGTTGAAATGGAACGACCACGGCGGAGAAGTGCGACAGATGGGGAAGATATTATTACCCTGTCAGAGGAAGGAAGGGATCGACGATGTGATGGAACAATGGCTGCAAGACGATCGAAATGGAAATTATGGAGATAGTCTGATATCAATTTCGCTCAAATTGATCATTCTGCACGGAATGAACGTTCTGTGGCGGAAATAGATGATGAGAAAGGACGACCAGATCTGATGGACTGTGACAACAATTTGGCGATGGACTTGACTGAACAGACTGAATCCTTCGCACAATCACACTGTGACCAAGTTGTGGAAGGAAACGATTGGAGGGAATGAACACAATAGCATTGGGAAACAACGGACCATGACCCGTCAATCTCCGTTCTCCTCACCATCTCACTTCTTCATCCCTGGATTGTCTCGCTTTTCCTTGATTTGTTTGAACTGTCCCTTCTGCAAATCCATTTCATCTAAATCTTCTAATTTCAATCATTTTTCGAACCCATCATGACCGTTTTTTCGGAATCAGCCGGAATGAACACGATAATCGAGAAAACTGATATCTCACAAACACCAAGGCAATCTTCTTTGTCCTCCTCTCAGTTCTCCTTTTCGATGGATTGCTCAGCGTTTCTGAATTGGGATGAAAGTCAAGATCTCTCAGAATCGGAAAACGCCGTTGTCTTTCGATCTCTTATTGCCCAAATGAAGTTACAACCTGTCTTTGATGACACTTTGGAAGAGAAAGCCGTGAATTTTCTCGAATTTATGACTCCGACTGATAGAGAATCAGCCGACGCTTTTCTCAACAACTTTGGTCCTTCGCGTGATGATTCTCTGACAGTCTTCGTGCAGTCCATTGAGGTTCTCATGTCTTCTTCCAGTCAGACCATCACCAAATCAGCTATGAAGATGCTCGAAGCTCTGGTCGTGAACTGTTCAACCAAAGTCCGTTTTGCCCTCGTCAAAGCTGGTCTGATCCCTCAACTCATCAACACTCTCAATCCACAAACCCTGTCCTTCGCGACAGCAGTTGATATCCACATCAACCTCATAGGAATCATCATCAACACTGTCTGGCTCTCAAGTCCGGGTGCTCTGGCAGAACTCGGAATTGAAAATGGTGATGAGACACAAACTGCTCACGAGACGGTTTTGAAGCAAGTTGTGTCACCTTCGGAGAAGTATATATGCCATTTGTGCGTAAAATGTTCCTCGATCACCAATCAATTGCATTCCAGACTATTCCTGACGCTCCTTGCCCATCTCATCGAACTATCTCCTTTTCATCAACCGACAATGGATTTTGTTCTTCATATGCCAGTCATGCTCACGATCCCAAATTGTCTGACTTTCTTCGAATATGATCGCTCAATCTGGTATTTTGTGGTCCTCATGATCAATTACCAGCGGGAATGGAACGATACAAGGGGAGACGAGCAACAGATGTGGCAGACAGTGTATCGAATGTTGAGAATGGAGGGCATCGAAGATGTGATTGAAACAAAGCTGCAAAACAACGAAAGCACTTTCGGACGCCGTATTGTTGCCAAATCGATCGACTTGAGCAATCTGCAGGGTACGAACATTTTTAAACAGGAATAAAAACAAACTAGAACCAACTCACATTTCGACCTGTTTCTGACTTCCTTTGGACAACATCCATTTTTTGCGATTGTGACAGCCTCCATCTTCCCCACGTTGTCTCGTCTCTCCAATCTTTATTCTGGCAGATCAAACAACACATCGCAGATTGTTCCCAACCATCTTCTCTCGACCCAACTTTCACGCCTCATCCATCCTGTCTCTGATCCAACCCCTCCCGACGTTGCTCGAAGTTCATTCACGACATGCCCCTGCCACTCCCTTCCCCTCCCTCGTGGTTGCACAGCCTGGACATGCACAACATCGAGTTCGTTGTGCTTCGGATTTGGAAGCTCTGTGGAAGGACTCACCATAAACCCAGTTGAAGAGGTTGTTCTTGTTGATTTCGGCATTGCTGGCCAAGTCGGCAGGACAGTTAAATCCCAAATTCGCCAGAAACTCGAATCGTCGGATGAAGGGCAAGCTACCAATCGCTCCTGGCCATTTTCACGTCATCTTCCTCTCTGACCACTATTCTCAACATTCTCGTCTTCATTTTCATATTTTCTTTGTCGTGTTCGTTTTGTTTTGTTTTTCGTCACATTTCACTGTTCTTTCTTCTGAATGGAAATCTAAAACTGCACTGGTTGATGGGATATGTATTGATTTCACTGATGATATGATCCAATTGTCATGTTGATGGAGTCAAACTCGTGTTGGATCTTTCTGCCATACTTTCTTTTCTTCTCTGAGAGGGTTGTCGAACTTAGCTTTGATGTCATATCCTTTCTACTACTCTGACAGCGGGTACTATGATGCGAATGATAGCTTCTTTTTCTCCGATTATCCTGAGTATGACCATCAGATGAATCGAAGAAACGCATCCTTCCAGCATCCACGAAATCCATCCTGGAATCGCTCTCGGAAACAACCAGTATGACTTTCTATCAAAATTCAACCATTCTTTTTTTATTATCTTCTTCATTCACTTCCGATATCCTCTCTGTGCGAATCTCACAGCCTCCAAATCATCAACCATCAAAACAGCAAAACAAACAACCTCAGATCCGCCAAACTCAACTCAATGATTCTGTTGTCAATCCAAAAGAACGCTCTCGGAACCCTAAACCAAAATCTCGGCCAATAGATACCCAACGACCCAATCCTAAACACGATCCAAAACCCCAACCAAAACCAGTCTCCAATGCAGTCAAACCAGAGCATAACCACCATTCGACCAATGCCCCCGTCCTCAAGCTTTCATCTCAACCATCCGTAACCCCAGTCACTCAGCCGCCTCCAGACGATTCGAAATGCTGGGTGTATGCTGATTTGAGTGGAAATATTCAGGGACCGCATACTTCTAAGCAGATGGGGAAATGGTACAAGCAGGGATATCTCCAACCATCGCTTTACATCCGCCATTTGACAGAAGAGTTGTTTTGGCCTCTTTCTGTCAGATTTCCTGTCAATCAAGAGGCATTTGTGACGGCACCAGTTGCAGTGAATGAAGGGGCGGAGAATAAGAAGAAGTTGGGAGACCGAATCGGCGTTGGGCAGGAAGAAGCTAAACAAAGAATGCGCAGCGAAGCAGCTAAGATGAAGAAAGAGAAGGAGGCCCGGAAGATGATGAACAGGCTTCTGATTTGATCCCAGTGATCCCAGTCGGATCTGATCCCACTAAATACCTACAATACCATTTCGTTTCTTTCATTTCAAAAAAGTCTTCTTATATATGATATTTGAATGGAAAAAAAAGTAAAAAGGAAAATGGTCACTTCATAGATCATGAAAATGCAAACTTTGGGTGCTGCTGTTTCAGTTTGTTCTACAACAATAATTATTAAAACAAGTCGATAATGCGTTATTATGTCTTCTTTGATGGTTTTTTCTCACTGACTAAAGTCAATGAAGGGAATACATCGAAAAAAGAAGTGTTGGTGATTGTGATCGTGCGTGTTTTTGGGAAATAAGAGCTGTCTGAAATATTGAAGAGCATTATGTGAAAACAAGAAGTGAATTGAACATGATTAATGAAGTGATAATGAGAAAATCTCAAAGGAAAAGAGTTGAAATTTGATCTCAGTCCAAATTTAGGCACTGACATCAATTGATCCCAGTTTTACCTATTTTGATGGGACTACTCAGATGCCTGATGATGAAGGAGAATGAAAAGAGGAAGGAGGAAGAACGAGAGAGGATCAAGAAAGAGACAGAGCGACGAGAAGAACTGGAACGACTTTCACGAGAATCAATTGAACGAAACAGAATACTCGCTGAAAAAGAGAAGGAAGAGGCGGAAAGAAGGAAGATGCTCGAGGAAGAGAAGCTTATGGAAGCAAGACTAAAAGAGGAATCGCAACAGATGAATGACACATCGCAAACGGCCCAAGAAGAGATATCTCAAACGGAGAATACTCCTCAGCAGAGCGACTCTGTGTATTTTGATCCACCTGGACTGATGGAAGATAACGGCCTGTTGAAGCAGACAAAGGAACACAACCAGTCTCATCCAGAAACAGACAATGAGAAACCTCTCCAAACGGAAGAACGTGTTGGCAGTGATGAGGAAACGAAGGAGGAAGAGATTCAAGACTTAATCATCAATACAGTATCAAGTGAAGCAACTGGGACAAATGATCACAATCAGAAACCGTCGGATATAACAGCTGTTCCGATTCTGCCTCCCTCAGAATCATCACCTCTCACCAATCTCCAAGCAGAAAATGCAGTACAGTCAGATCGTGAGGAGATTCTCGCTCGAACAGCTCAGCTACTCGCAAGAACGACGCTCCATGCGGGAGAACAAGAGCAGCATGTAAACATCGAAGTACCCACGGCAATTGGTACATATGAAGGGAATATGGACTATTTGGAGGATTTAAGTCTCTCTGACGAGAGCAGTTCGACGACGTCAGAATCGATCTCAGAATCGGCACTGGACGCAGAAATCCATCAACTCCAACAGACTCTGATCGCTAAAACGGATCTGGATGGAAATCTGGAGATTCTTTCGTCTTCAACTTCGCCAAATGTCGAGCCTGAGCCGTCACACGATCATCAAACCCGGACGACACCAAATTCGAATGAGCCGACAGATAACGTTCAAACACAGCCAAATAATCACAAATTTGAAGGAGAACAGGCGCATATCGCGTATATTGATCCAAAATCAATCACTATTTCGGATTTGGACAACCTGTTCAACGGCACAAACACGATAACAGAGCCGAGACAATCTGCGCCAAAGCAACAGGCTCCAGAACCACCACTCCCTCTTTCCGAAAATATTGATAGTCCCCCTTTCATGCACAGTATTCCCGACAGCCGCGATCAGTTTTTCATGACATCGGGAATGTCGCTCAACGGACCTCTATTAGCTCAATCTGATGAAATTGCACCTCGAATAGTGATCGAACGGCAGAAACAGACCAAAAAAGAGGAAAAGAAGGAGGATGTCACAAGAAGTTTGAGGATCATTGATCGGGTGGATGACAATCCGCTAAAACGGGATTTGTCGCCAGTTGTGCCGGAAAATCGGCAAAATACCGTTCTGTCTCTCGTACTTGCTTCGGACACAGACCAAATCGAGACATCTAACAGCGATTCAACGGACCAACAACCTCAACTCTCCTCGCTGTCCGAGAAACAATCTATTGAATCAGTAGACGCAAAATCTCAACCAACATTCGAAGAAAAATCCATAAATCAATCAAAATCTGCATCAAAACCCAAATTCGACGAGAACTTCCTCTCTTTCTCCGAATCTGGGCTTCCGAGTGATGCGCTTTATATGGTGGAACTGGCATTGATCCGACAGGCCGATTCAGTTCCCGCTGTGGACAGTTCTTCTTCTTCTCAACATGACACGTCTTCTCATCGTCCAATCCTACAGACTCCCTCCCTCGCTTCTCCTCCTCTCTCGTCATCGCCGCCAACAGTCCCCCACATGACTCAATTCAAACAAGAACTTCCCCAAAGAATGTTTGCACACTTCCAGTCACTTCCACCCATCTCCACTCCCATTCCAATGGAAGTGTTGGCTCAGTGGACATTTTTCATGTTCTCTTCATCTCTTCCAATAAACGTGAAGGAAGGGTTTATTTATTTGGATGATATCGAAATGGAGAAATTGATGAAAAAGGCCAGAAACGATGCGATGATCTATTTGAGTGAATACAAACGGAAGAAAGACGAGGAGAAGGAGGTGAACACGATGGGTGCGAAGGAGCCAGCCATGAAGAGCTTCTTTGCGAGACAACAAGAGAAGAAAGCCAATCAGCCTCAGACTCTGGCTCAATCCCCGCTGGATCCATTCTTTCTTCACCAAACGAGCAACGCATATCCAGTCAACGTTGTCAATCGTCCTTCATCTCTTGTTTCTCATCAAGTCGCCGCACACCAATCTCTTGTTTCACAACCACCTCAACCAGCACACGCCCAACAACCAAATTCTCAACCTGCACACGCACAACAACCACTCTTGCCCCAACCTCTGCCTCGTCCTCTCCCGCTCCCTCCAATCCATCAGATGCAGCTTCCACCACATGTTGCTTCTCTTGTCACCCAAACTGCACAGATGCCACAGCCCCAGAGTTTGAATTCTTCGTCTCTTCGAACACAGCCTGGAAGAGTGTCAGTGACATTGGAGGAGTTGGAAACGAATCTGAGACAGAAAGAGGCAGGCTTCTCGTCGATGGGAGGAGACGGCGGGAAGAGACAGCGAAGACCAAAAGACAGAAAACGAGGTCAGAACACTCCCAACCCACGATTCACCAACGCTGGACGTGTGATGGACGAGATGGGACAGCCTGTGCCGACTATGTTGACTGAATCGAAGGAACAACGGTTTGTGTTGAGGCAACTTCAACCACGACAACAAACCGATCCCACACCAGCACAACCACTTTTCACTTCAGCCATCCCATCTCCCTCTCCCCCTCAACCTCAGATAGCTGCTCGGATCTCTCACCCTGAAGCTCTCCCTGCTGCTGCCCCACAATCGCATCAAGTTGAGCAATCGAGTCCTGATGCGATCATGTCCCGCCGATCCTTCTGACTGAAATGTCAGTTGGCGGTTTGAACAAATTTGGGGTTTCGGGGATGGGGACAAGAATGTTTTATGGAGAGTGAGGAAGATGGCGTTTTGTAGGCATTTCGCATGTCGCTTATGGGTGATGTGTTAATTTGTTATGTTTTGAGCCTTTGGGACTTTGTTTGAAGGTTTCGTTGATGTTTATCATTCATTGATCACTGTACAACCATCATTTCATGACTGGCTTAAGACTCGACCTCATTCATCCTTCACAAATCCCAAGGGACCCTCAATAAACTGCAATGGGTTAGATCAATACCGAACTCATTCAAACCGCTAACAGCCTCTGTGACTGTCCACCCGTGCATGTTTTTCATGACTCTCTTCAGGGATACTTGTGGAGTCAATGATGATGATGGCAATGACACAGAATATGATGAGAACTCTCTAGAGTTCCCAACCATTGACATCTTTCAGAATTTTGAGCTCTTCTCGCGAAACAACTTCTACAAGATGGATGAGCATTCTATTTTCCCATTTGCATCCCCAATCCTATCACCGGTGTCGACTCCATCACCATCACCACCTCCCGACCCAAAACCGCACGTGCGTGCGCCAAAAATGATTTTTGCAATCAAATATATGATATTTCCAAACGGACTATGTTTAACGATGAACCAAGGAACCAGCTACTTAAAAGTGTTTCGGAGACACTCGTCGCTGAATATTCAAGTTAAGACGGCCATAACGGCTGAACCGAACGATCCAGAACTACACCTACCACTCTATCTCTGTGGTGTTGAACTGAATGCTACAAGGTGGAGTGTGGACATTCGAAATCAGACTTCTTTCTCAGAAACCATCGTCACGTGCTCGGAGATTGAGTTCACTCCTCTGAACACGGAAAGGGAGCTTGGCAAGTACAACAAAGGGCAGGTCTTGGTGAAGTTTGAAGGCTGCCTGTTTCAACAAAACCACCAAAGTTTGATGAAGGAAATCGCAAGACAGACACAGATGGACAGTTTCGAGAACAATCCTCAACATTTCTGGCTAGTAATCATCATCACACCGAACAAGCTAGCAGAGTTACAGGCTGTGTGTGATAGGATCACGACACCAGTGGATTGATCCTAAAACCGCAATTGTTGTCGGCTTTTAGATAGCCAGTCTTTTGAATACTATTAAGTCTTTTTCACAAGTTTTCCAGATGTTTCTCATTTTCACACGTTCGTTCATTGGCTTCTTCACTTTGTGTTTTAAAACGAGAAAACTCGAGAAAAGGGCTCGATCTCTGCTGAAGGATAAAAACAGACCCAAATAGCATTAACTCTGCAATTTTGTAATGTTCAAATTAATCTTCCGAGACTTGTAATTCAAATGAATAAATAGTCGACCCTTTAAAAAAAAGTGACTTGTGAGATTTTCGTTGGAGTTTTCCACTTCATCCATTTGAAGTGTTGGCATAGTTTTTTTCAATTTCACCAAAAGAATCAGGTTCAACAATTCAAAGGAATATAGTTCAAGGATTGTGTATTTTCGAGAAAAGAGTGTGTTTGACAATGGAATCAATAGAGAGCAACTTTCCACTGATTCTTATTCAGTGAGAAAGGAATACTGTTCGCCAACATTTCGAGTATCAGGTTCCCCTAATCGAGATTTACCAGATCAACCCAAAATTTGATGAAGTGGAAATCTCCAACGAACATCTCCCACTTGGGTGATTCTCACCGACATGTTTGTTTGAACGATCACACCAATTATGAAAATCTTGGACGACGTAATTCAGGTAAACACAAGAAATTAAATGATCTCGTGATGTGGGGTATAAACGTGTGATGAAATAGAGGGGACAAACTATGAAGGATCGTTTATTCAATTCGTAAATGGGTGACTCCAAGAACGCTTTGTTTCTCGTGTGCATAATTTGGTCGACCAACATCAAAAATTTCTGAAATCTAAGTGGTTTTGACTCTGATTTCATCTCAAACATTGAAAGTACAACTTCAAATAAATCGAAGGACAAGATAAATCGCTTCAACCATCGGATCAAATCTGTATTTCTGTTGAAAGTCGTCTCCACTCTTGTTGATAGTCCGGAGTGGATGGAACTTTGAGAGCCACAAATGGAAATGTGAAACGAATTGAACATCATCAAACCGATGTATCACTGTTCGACAAGCTCCCATCAGACTTCTTGAAATTTGAGCAATCTGTTTTGAATCGAGTCAAGTAAAGTCAGATGGGTTTGTTCTTCGGATATCCAAACGATATGTTGTTTCTGACTCTCTATCTAAAATTTTGGTTTGATTTCATGATATTTCTCTCATACTGTCTTCTTTGAATTGTTCCGGAATCGTCTTTTGTTGTCTTCTTTTTTCCAATCGAATACTCTCCTCATTCTCTCACCACATGGAATTTTGAATGACAATTGTGAAAGATAATCAAATATCGACACATGAGACAGACGGAGGTTTGACACTTTTTTATTATCGATGAAAAATGCAATTCTACAGTTTCAGGTTTGACTTGACGAGGAACCAATTCCTCAATGGTCCGACCGACTCTATTTCAACAGCAGAATCAGTCATTATTATCAATAGAGGAACACCAATCAAACAAGGCGCTCTGGATCCACATTTCACATCAACTCCAGAAGGACCTCCTCCACCGATTTTGGCATTACATCAAGCAACAAACTGGTTGTTCTGGATTGAGAATGGACAACCACGAGTACGATATGTCATTGATCGTCGACTACAAGAAGCAGTTGAAGAAGTGATGAGAGGGTATTAATGATTAATCAGTGTTGATTTTTAATTGTTTATACAAAACCACAAATCATCAAACGCTATTGGTCAATTCAGAATTCTCACACTGCTCAACTACCACATGATTTTAACAATTCTAGAAAACATAAATGGCTGATTCTGAATGAAAAAAGGCATGTGTGGGTTCGTTGTATCCACGAAGAGTATTATCCTCAAAAGCACAATTCTTTGTCTATCATCCCAAAACTCATCATTTTTTCCATTTTTCTTTTTTATCGATTATTTATCTCCATTGTCTCATGTAGATGCCTCTTTTTTGTTGTTTAACCTCCTTTTCCTGTCTTTGACAATGTTTTGTTTATGCCTCTAGGCGGAAAGGTCTTTTTTTGGATAGCTGATTCTCGTACCACTTCTCCTCAATACTCCGTATCAACGAAATCAAGCATATTATATTCGTAATGACATCAAAAAACGACTGTAATGAAAAAAGATGAAAATGTTTGCCCCTGTGAGTGTTTTCGAGAAAATATGGGTTTTTCGACTTTTTTCCGGAGAACCATCATTTTGTTCCAAATAGTTTTCTAAAATGTTCGGATCATCAAAAAAGTATCTGGTAAAAATTTTTTGACAATTGATTCACACATTGTTGAGAGAATGAAAAAAGAATCGTGAAAAGTGGCACTATTCGAGTTCAAGGCGGTTTTCTCGATGAGTAGCCGGATTTTATTTTCAAACTTTTTTAATTTAGAATATCCTCATCAGATTTTGGGAAAATCTTGTTTTATGGCGGTTAAATCAATTGATGCAATTTAATGATACCACTCTGATCAGATTAGACATTTTGAATAAATGGTATTTGATAATAGATGTTATGAAAACACCACATTCCCGAGGACTTCATGTGTCGTTGCTTTGATTCTTCGAATGACCATATATTTGGGAAAGACATCCTCAATTGCGAAGTCAGTCCGCAGATGAAGACATCATCCCAATTCTGGAGAGCGGAGAGAGCGTATGGTTTGTTTCTTCTAATCATTGATGAGGGATTAGAAAGATACAAATTTATTGTTTTTGACACATCTGATTCCAAAGCTGAGCGAGGAAGGGAGACAGACTGTTTTCGGTGCAGATACTGACTCACCTCGTCACATCTCTTCTCCATGTGACAGGAGAGCAGTTTTGACAGCCGCCTTCAGAACAGCCTCCGGAATCGGATCGAACCTTCATCAGGTTTGCCACTTTAGCAGATTCATTTTCTTCTCAATTTCTAAAAAAATAACAATTCATTGATGTGAAGTGGTTAGACAAAAAATCAGAAAAAGTTGACAGGAATGCATCCCAGACGGCAATGACGAAACCTTATATCCGGGACTGTACGACTGATATCCAAAATGAGACATGTTAACTGATTACTGATTGTGAAAATGTTACTTAGACAAAAATTTAATTTTGCGAACGCACCATAGTGTAGGGATGGGCAGCGGTCGGTCCGACTGCTCGTCGACCGACCGACTGCTTTTTTTCGTGATCGTGCCCCTTTTTAGCAAACTTGAAGATGAAGTCGTAGCGACCTTCTCTTTCTTTTTTTCAACGTTAAATTTCCGTTCTTTTTTCAGAAACTGTGGGGAAAGAGTTCTCTTTTCTTTGATTCCCTTTGTTTCTGAATCAATGGAATTGAAAATGTGTTGATCACTTCGTTGAAGAGAATTTCTTGAAACAGAACAAAAATTAATAAAAAATTGGAGAATAGGCTGTGAAAGTGTCAGCATTGTCTCGCTCTCATCTCCGCTTTCTCTTCACTTCCTCTTTCTTCTCGTCTGTCTTCTTCCTTCTCACACGCAGCTTCATCTGCCCAATCAGACTAACTTTGTACCTCTTCTCCGGTTGTTTGGAGGGTTGTGGGAGGATTGGTGGATTGGCCATGTTCCCTTCTCGTTGTCATTCACTCCTTTCCTCTCCCTCCATCTGCTCTGCCTCTGGAAACCCAAACCCACTCGACGGTTGTGTAAACGCAAACGGAACATCCTTCGTCTTCCACAGCGTCTTCTTCGGCGCCCGCTGCGTCGAGATCTTCGCTGGCAGCGCCCCAATCTCAAAGAATCCCTTCTTCTTCTCTTCCACTCTGTCCTTCTTCACCGACACGAACGGCAGTGGCAGTCCCATCACTGCGCAGAACGTGAGAACAGTTCGGTCGCCATCCCAAGTGTGCTTCCGTAGATTTCGCGGAAGAGGGAGTGGACAGAGTGGGCACCAGAGTGCTGGACGAGAAACAGGTGGGTGTCGATGTTGCAGTCCGTGCTCAGCTCGGCTGGGAAAGAAGTGGTGAGAGGATTCGAGGGAGAGACAGACGCGGTCGAAGGAGGCGAAGGGTTGTGTGGGGATTGGCTTGGGGAGGACGTGCGTCTCGACGAGGGTGGAGTGGATGAGTCTTGAGTGTGTGGAGTGGACGGAGTGGATGTGGCTGAGTTCTGGTTTGGTGTGGTAAAACAGGAGTGGATTGTGTTCGGTGGAGTCTGACTCGTTTCGTAGTGTTTCGTAGAAACTGTTGGTTGGGTGGCAATTGACCCGAATGAGGGCATATCGGGCAGACGGGGATTGTCTGGTTCTGCCCGAACTGTCTTCGGCTGAGCTGACGGTGACGGAAGTAGTGTATAGAACGAATTGGGAACCACGTTGGTATAGACGGTACTACTGGGCAAAATCATCGTGCCGATTGACACAACAATCGGTGTGATCATTCTGTTGTTCTTTCAAAGCAATTTGACATTCCCAGAAGCCACAATTGAACCATCAGCAATTATTTGAGAGGTCCACCTGACCTTCAAATGCTCAGAAACGATTTGAATGATTCCGAACGTTGTTTGAATTGATTCTTGTCAACAATGAGATCAAAAAATGTTCTGGTCAACATCGATTTTTCATGTTTTTTCCATTTTTCACACAAATCCATTGAAACCAACAGTTGAACCACTTCGAAAAAAATCGAAAACAATTCTAAAATCTCGGGGACGATGCAGGTCGTCGATCAAAACAATCCCGATGAAAATCGGTTGGGAATTCGTGGAGCTACGTACCGTTCTGTGGTCCAAAATAGGTCGAAAAAGTCGATGCTCATATTTCACCACTATGAACCGCTATATGTCTAAAACACATTTTTTATGACTCCACATAATTAGTTCATCATTTTGAATGGGGAAATTTTCGCGAAAAAACACTTTCGAAAAAAAAGTTTGATCCGACCCACCATGATTTTTTCGAATTTTTCCGAATTTTAGAAAAACGGTATTCGCTTTCACGGTTATCATGTTCAGGTCAGCTTTCATCGTCTAATGACGATCTTGCACTTCAAAACGCTCGGAGACGCCCTTTGGCGCATCTCCGAACGTTCACTTTCATGTTCAACACTTTCACACTTTTTTTCACGAGTTTTCCGTTTTCGCTGTTTTCGCTTCAATCACTTCATATTTCAAGCATTTTAACGAACATAAGTCGTCCCCGCACGGCTTGTGTTCTTATATAGTGTTTTTTGCACACACCTTTTTCACGTCACATTTTCGCACTACTTTTCCTCACATCACATTTTTCTCGAATTAACACATATCGACCTTCCGTTATCACCATTCGAGAAGGCTGTGGCTGAATTTTCAGAATTTTTGGTTCATTAGTTCTTTCAAAATTTCACTTTTTTGTCTTTTTTTCGTTCTTAACATTTCACTGTTTGTTTACGTTCCAATCACTTCAACGTCTTTCTTCTTTCATTTCACTCTTCCCGTTTTCACTTTCGTTCATCCATCGTTCCTTCTCATTTCACCGATTTCATGACGCTTTTTTCGGACCGTTGGTCCTCTTTGACACATCACAATGTTCAAATTTTCATGAAAGATTTCGAAAAAGAAGGGTAAAAGAAGGTGAAACAGGGTAAAATGAAGTGAGCAAGTACAATAGTGAACAGTGAAGTGGAGATCGTGATAACGACGTGAAATTTGACGTGAATAATGTAAACAGAGTCTGTGTTCACCTTTTTATCACATTAAAAAACAAGAAAGAATGAAAAAATCGAGTGAAATGTTCAATGAGAGGTTCGAAGACGAAGATCTGAAGCCGACCACGATCCGTCGGATCCTCGTCACAAGTGAGGAATGTGATGAAACAAAAATTAGCGCAATGTATTTGAGAAAAAGTTTGAGCAAAAC
The DNA here is from genome assembly GCA_033064195.1 of Blattamonas nauphoetae. Lineage (NCBI taxonomy): Eukaryota > Preaxostyla > Oxymonadida > Blattamonas > Blattamonas nauphoetae. Next base: position 21,604 of record JARBJD010000068.1, on the reverse strand, counting down.
AAACATAAATGAAGTGAGGAAACATAAAAACAATGCAAAAATGAGTACGGAGAAGTGACCACAAAAATGAAATGACAAGTAATGAAAATGAAGTGACAAAACCAATAAAAACAGCTAAAAGAAGAGTGAACAAAGAAGATGAACGAGGTGAAATGATCAAAAACACATACAAGTGCAGAGATACAGCGACTGTAGAGATCGAGTCTAAAAAGTGAGAAAAAAGAGATGAGTAAGAAAGACGAATATGAAAACAAGTAAAAGATAGGAAAGAAGAGAAGAAAGAAGTAAGTTTCAAGAGATAGGAAACAACATACAATGTAAAAACGAAACCGTCGATGATCCTCCAATTCAAGGATACCTGTTGAAAAAGAGGGAACAAAACAGATGAAAATGAGATTAACAATAATGAAGAAAGAAGAGAAGGGTAATGAAATGATGAAGAATGCGAAAAAAAACTGAGATACAGCGACGATCTAGATCATGTCTGAAAAGTTGTAAAAAGAGGAGAAAGTGAAAAAACTAGAATGAAAACAAGTTAAAGAAAGAAAAGAAGAGAAGAAAGGAAGTAGTTTGAGGAGATAATCTGGAACATACAATCTGAAATCGAAGATGATGATGATCTATCTAATTGGATATGATCTGAAGAGAAAGAAGAGGTAGAAATGATGAAAACAGATGAAAAAAGATGAAAAAAGAAAGAAGAGAATGATGATGAAATGTCCAATAACAGGTAAAAATACCGAGATGCGGAGACGACTGGGATCGAACCTAAAAAGTGAACAAAAGAGGTGAAAGTAATAAAATGAAGACGAAGATAATTTAAAGGAAGAAAAGAAGAGAATAAAGAAGGATGTTGTGAACGATAATAAGCAATATACAATGTACAAATTGGAGAAGTGATGAAATGTTCACTACGGTGACACCTGAAGAAGAATAAGAGAGAAAACACATGAAAACAGTTGAAAACAAAAGAATAAAGAAGAGAACAGTAATAAAATGACGAAGAAGACGAACAATCACAGAGATGGAGCATGATGGTGATCGAGTCAAAAAAGTTGGTAAAAAGAGGTGAAATTGAAAAAATGAAACATACAGTGATGATGCCGAGCATCCGCAGGTTCCAAAACGCATAAAAGCTGAAAGAAAGAAGGATTGTCGAATTCGGATCATTCCCCATATTTTGTCAGATTTCCTTGAAATCGCAAATAGGCTGTTCTTGACATTGTTAGTTGTAGAATATGTTGGTAAAATACACAGAAAGTGATTGAACATAATTTCATTGTTTCCAAAATTGTTTTGACTTTTTTATTTTGTATAAAATGAACCCGAGAGAAAAGTTGGTTGAATCAATGAAAAAAGAGAACTGTGAACTTGTTTCTGAGTACGTCCGGAGCACAGAACCAGTCATCTATGTTCATGAAGGTGTTGAGTGGAGAATAAAACCAAAGTTGTGGAATCAAGGAAACCGACCACACATGTCCAAACGTCGACACTACACTCAATCATTTGTTGAGAATGAACTGAGGAAGATCAACTGTGAGCTCGTTGGTGAGTACAAGCAGGTTCCTGTTCCTTCAGAGAAGAATTTGGGGTGTTTTTGGTGTTCACAAAATTCACGCTGATTTTTTTTATTTGAATTTTTTTATTTTGCATATGAAGAGTAGGTCCAGTTAGTACAAGTGGAAGACCTCGACGTAATGTTCCAAGATACTCAGGCAAAATGGTGCCCTCGTGACTGATGCGTAGAACGAATTGAAGGTTGGATTGGAGACGGATGATCGAAAGATTGTCCCCGGGGTTCATGTTGGCTTCAGATTCTCGACAGAGAGTTTGACCGTAAATCATGCCCACCCAAGACTTATCCCTTCAAGGACTTCGCTATTCTCTGTGAGAGCGTAGCAGTCATTGAGAAGGATTGAGATAGATCGTCCCCAAAGGGGTATCGGGGTGTCCATAGGAAACTTACACGAACATGAACAGGAGCTACTCAACGGCGATTTTTGTATTTTTTAATTTCAATGAAAGAGCAACCAAAAATGAATCGACAAAAATACAATTCACAAATGATTGAGAAAATGATTGATCATAATCTTTCGACGATCGCTGAGAATGCAGCAGTCATTCACTCACTACAGACGGAATTCGAAACGAATCAGGAAGAAGTCAACACACTTAAGAAGACAACTGAAGCACACAAGACTGCGATATCCTCAATCCAAAACGTCGTTTCAACAAATGGATCAATCACTTGTTCAGCTGGTATTGCAACACCAGAAATTGGAGGATTGATCAATGTGAATGGAGCGAAGTGGAATATATCAGAGGGATCACTTCCGAAGTATCCTGGAACATATCCGGCTTCAACATTTAAGTCTGGTATTTCAGCTAGTTTAGTACAGAATGAACATCTCCATTTTATTGTTTAAAACCATTTCTTTTATTCAGATCAAACATTTTTTTGGGGCAAAACCTTAGCTCTTCTTCAGATCACATTTTACGTTGATCTGCCCCATCTTTTATATTTTTGACCCTACTTTCCCTCAATGTCAGTTTTTGTGTCTTCTGACTGTTCTAATTCGGCTATCGTGACATATTTCCGTCGTTTATTCCACAGATACTCGACCTCATCGAACCATCCCTCTTTTCAGGTTGTCATACCAACTTCTCACGATCATCTGTGAAATACTCCAATCTGTTTGATCTTATCGGATTTATAGTCAATCTATCTTTCAAATTCATTGTCAGCCTCTTCTGGACATATGTCCATCAATCAGAAGTCTCGATCATTGTCAACAAGGGAACCACTCTCGCATTCAGGACAAGATCCTCCATTCTACACTTTGCAATGTCTCAACTCTCCCCTCCGTTTGGTGTTTCCGTTCTACTTGCAAAGAAACAATGTATATCTCTTCTTTTATATTGTTTTGCAGACTCACATCTTCTGGTTCCCATTTTCTCTCTATCCTATGATTTCAATTTTGCTTTCCCATCTCAGCAACTTTTTATGATCTTAAGTGACATTGAACAAACAGAATTGATTACACTTTGTTCGATTTGAGCTTTAGGAGAATGGACCAGAAATCGATCGACATGATCTCACACTGTTATGAAAACAAGGAGAATAACAGATCCAATTTTTCATAACAATTGGACTCTGACTATAGAATCCATCTCTTCTGGGGCAAGATGTTGCTGGTAGAATGCTGGAAGCCGAGTCAGAAGATCTGGAGGAAAAAAAACACAATTAAGCACTCGAATGACCAGAAAGAACGCAATGAACATTGAAAAATGGATTCATACGAGAAAATGACGCAGTAATGACAACGACAATGGATCGCGACGACTGGATAGGAAACATAACAGAAAGGCAAATGGAAGACCCAATTCGCAAAGGGGAAGAGAAGGAGAAATGGTCTGGAATGAAGGAGAAACAGATGACAGCTGAAATTTCAGGCTAGAAGGGGAATACTGATCATTCGTCCCAAAGACTGACGGATCAACAGAAAAGTGATCATTGAAGCTGGGCCGTTCAACACGATGTCATCAGACGCTGAAAAATGTCTTCTTGTCAACAATCGGTCAGTTGCACTTCACTGAGACGGCATATATGTTCCCGATACTTCAGGAACCCAATTGGTGTTCGTCAGGCCCAGCTACCACAACACAACAAATGTGAAAGTGACGACGAACACATTCTCTCCAACAAATTTTCCACTGGAACTCACTGCGACGGACACTGATCAATGGAACCTGATTGAGATGACTGAAAGGAACTGGCAGCGAACATAAAGGATGACTGATTGTGATGACAGTAGGCTCGATGGAAATCTCATCCTGCAATTTCTCTTCTATCGCATCCAACTTGGGCATAGGAGCAGCCATCCACGCCATCTTCCAACCCCCTCCTTCATTCACCATCTCCACCTCTTCACAGAAGGTGGAGCAGGACACTGCCTCTGTGGGACAAGGCATCTACATCAACGGCACCGATGTCGATTCTAACCTGACACCAGCATCGTTCATCGCTGGATAGGCAAACGATCCGACAGTCAACGCTCGATTCGTCTGCTTCTCGCGAGAGGGAGCATACAGTGGGGTTTACATTGCAGGGTATCATGTGTGTGTTGTGGCAATGGGGGTTCTGTACGGGAATGTGTACGCGTCGGTACAACTCTCCAGCCAAAGTCAGCATCCATAACTGCCCCACTCACTATCACAACAGCAAGCTCAATCTCCACCACGAAGACACTGAGCATGACAAACATCACATTCAACGTCTCCGACGATGCTGGCTCGTAGAACCCTCTCCTCTCTGTGAAGGTCACAGACTCACTTACCATCACCAACGTCGCCTTCTCCGACTCGTCCCTCCTCACTGCGCCGACCCTCCTCTCAGTTGTGTCGGGAGGGACAGTCACAGCGAACTCATTATCCTTGTTGTCGCTGTCGTCCGTCAACATCAGTTACATCAGTGTCCCAACCTGTAAGTACACTGGATCACTCTCCACCCATCTTCTTTCAATCCAGCTGAACGCCGCAACAACGGCACAGGTCAACGTTGGCTCGATCACTTTCAACGTACTCTCGGCTCAAACCCGTTCTCGTCCAACATCGATTTCTCCTTCACAGGAACGTCGTGTTTGCCGCTTCAACCTCAGCTACGACAACAGCCCTTTCCGACACATCCTCATCGTCACCGCGCTCTTCACCGTTCCTGCCAACAATCTCATCGTCACACAAGCCACAATCTCTTCTCCGCTGTTGGAAAGTGACACAATGATCACACCCTTCGCAATTGTGTCTGGCGGAACAGCAAAACAAACCAATGTCGTTCTGGATGGAGGTGTCCTCGCTGCTCGCTTTGCTCACAGCATGCTGATACAGACAGGAGGTTCACTAAGTCTGAACTCATGCACATTCAACTCGATCACTACCTCCGACGAAGGGGCAGCGGTCCAAGCTAATCTCCTCACGGGTGAGACACTGTCACCGACAGGAGTGACCTTCACATCGGCTCATTCACCACAACAACTCCCATCACTCTCTCCACTATCACCAGCTCATCCGCACTGACGATTCTCAAGCCAGCACCCCTCCCAACAACGAAAGCAGCCACACACACTCATACGAATGGTGCATTCGATATTCCATCTGGCACTCTCACACTCAAGTCTCTCGGCTTCACTGGACAGAACACGAACTTAGCATTCTATTTTGAGACAGTAAGTTGATCAGGCTGGAATGGAGGAGTGATCGTCGTTGATCTGACGAGCAGCACAAAAACAGCGACGTTCATACTGTCGTATTCAATGGGGGATTCCATCCAACACTCCAGCTAAGGAGTCGGACATACTCGTGTCGACTGAGTGGAGTAGTGGTCACGTCATGCAATACCACATGCACTTCAACAACTGGGAAGTGAAATGCACTGTTCCTCTCGTCGATGTTCATTCTATCAAACAGCTCTGTTTCGGCCCTGTCCGGAATCTACATTCCGTCAACTGGCTTGATTGCAAGCATTGATAGAACTTCACAATTGATTTTTACTGCATCAACCCTCGTTCTCCCACAAGGAGAGCATGTGTTCAACTCAGAAGGCGGGACTCTTCTTTTGGATCCGTCAGGTTCGATCTGCCTTTTCGTGGAGAATACAGCAGATTGCGGCGGTGCTGTTGAAGACTTTTTCCATAAGCGTAGTGGACAGCTCCTCTTTTACCGATCCTCACTACGTTCTCGACAACTTCAAGCTCGACGACGAATTCATTGTGACTATCGTCGACAAAGTGCCCGTCACCAATCTAACCGAAATCAACAGCAAGACTCTCACCATCTGTGGGAACAGGTTCGACTCGGAGCTTTCCACCAACAACGCCTTTTCTGTGGGATTTGAGGTTAAATTCCGCTCCACAGAATCAGTCCACCTCGTCGAAACCAAAGCCTCTGCCAAAAACTCCACGTTCGAAGGAATCGTCCCAGTCTCGTTGAAGGAGTTCCCATCTCTCCGTGTCTACTTTGTGGTGGGTTCCTAAAGCGAGCTCACCATCACCAGCTGTACTTTCGATGGTCAAACAGAACAAGATGCTGGGGTCAGACAAGTGGACACCAGCGCAACTGTCACCATCACCCCTGCTCAGTCGGAATCCCACTTCTACAACTCCCAAACGAAGAATGTCCAGACCGTCCTTTCCGAAGACCAGACGGAGTACGTGGCATACGTGACTGGGTCGCAGCTCATCCCATGCGAGACAGCAACAGCAGTGCTGTTCGAGACAACAGATGTCCCGTCGGACGTGGCATTCCACAACAACACTCTCATCATCGTCCAAATATCGAATGACGACATGTCTGCACTCAGCCCGTCCACGCATTCACGCAACGCAGACACGGTTTCGGTGAAGTTCGGATGGGGATTCTGGATGGAATACTCATCGTCGCTCCCTCTGTTCGATCTCGGCGGGCTCCCAACCAGCACCGTCCCTCCGCTCGATCCATCCGACCCGGCTAGCCCGACAGATATAACTGAACCGACAGATCCAACTAGTCCTGAAGACCCAACCGATCCTGATGACCCTTCATCGCCGACAGATCCGTCCGCTGCTGCTAAAAAACAGAAGGCAGCAATGATCGGCCTCTCAGTTGGGATCGGAGTGGTTGCACTTGCGTGCATTCTACTGTTCCTGATCATCATCATCTATGTCTTCCGTCGGAAAGACAAGAAAGAGGAGGAAGAAGAAGAGGAGCAGCAGGAAGAAGGACCAAACTCCAGCGAGATGGCCGACACAGAAGAGCCGTTCAAAGTGGCAGAGGACGAAGGATGCAAAGAATCCCCGAGCATGTTCGCAGGAGACTACATCTCTCTCCCAGGACAGGTTGACGTGACACTCACTGAGCCTCCACAGACCATCGTCGAACTGAAGGAAGACGAAGCTCCTACTCTGAATTCTGCGATTGTCCAGGAGCCTGAACTCGAGCAACCCGCTGAAACACAAGCGGAGGAACTCAGTCGACCACACAAGGAGATAAAGAAGAAGAAGAAGAAGTTGGAGGAGGTGGAAAACGGGGATGGAAGTGAAACGCCTCTCCTCGACTCTGTCCCTCCATCGTCGATCCAACCACTCTTTTTGCACTCAAACCAACCCTCCAAGCAACGAAAGATGACACAGATGTGGTCTCCTTCAACTTTCATGCCAGACATTGGTGTTTTGAAATGGAAGTGTGAAAGAAACAGGAAAGCGGATTGTGTTGGATAGTGGAGGGATTGTGGTCTGAGCCACAACCAGCACCATCTCCATCACAAACTCGATTCTCACAAGTTGTTCGGGAAGATCTTTTGGGAGCCTGAATCGGATGCAGATGGCATTTGATGAGGAAGTGATTCTTCACTCCTCTTTCATGTTCGCTCTTCTTCTTTCCTTTTCCAATCATCTTTTTGTTCTTTCTCCGAAATAGTTGCCACTTCAATCTCCAATTTATCCTCGACTTGTGTCAGTCTACTTGCTGAACACGTTCGCATCTTCTGTTCACGAAACTCTCATCGTTGAACCCTCGGCATCTCTTCCTTTTCTGTTCGTACTATGTTTTCTATGCTTTATTGTCGCCATTGTTTCCTAAACTCGTGAAATCAGTCAGATCGGTGTGATCAACCCATTGCCGCACTTTTCTGAACAATCAGAGAAATACAACTCAAATAAGGTTTTGCCCCAATTTTTATGTTGATTTTGAAAAATGAACCTATTTGAAAGAATAAAAAAGGGGTGTTGATTCTGAGTGGGAACGACCCAAATGGGATATGATCTTAAAGTGACAGGAACGTTTCCTTTGGAACTGATGGAATCATTACAGTTCGTTGGACACCCACTTCTCTGTGTTGAAAAGCACATAAGGAAGTCAGTGTTGTCATGAATCGGTCGAACTCTTGTCATTGTCTCATTGGGATAATTCTGATCACCAGTGAGTTTCTCTTCAACGAGAGAATCTGTCAGTGATCGCTCCAAGTCGTCAGGAACAGCTAGATAGGAATCGAGATTAAGAGTCGTTAATGCAAATTGATAGAAGCGAGCTCCAATTGTTGTTGTCGGTTGATCTGGATAGTATTTGTCGAGTGGATTCACTTGGATATCCTTTTGCATTGGATTGTGGAAACAAGTGACTTCATTGTCGTAGTGACGGAAGAGGAGCATTATATCCTTGGCATTCACAACCACCATTTGTTGAGTGCAATTAATGCCTGTTTCAGTTGGTGTCTTCTGAAATGGATAGAACGATATCTTTTCTGCTGGAATTGTTCCAGGACGATTTGTGTACATCTGCTTCAGATTCTCTTTCGCAATTTCTTTCATATTGTATCCAGAGCTCATGCAATACACATCATCAATTTGATACTCGGTGATGTTTAATGAGATGTACTGATCCACATATTCTGGTTCTGTCGTAACTGTACCAGCTGATGAATACACAATGTCTTTCGTAACTGATGGTTGCAGAAATGATTGACCAATTTGAACGAAGTTCTTTGTGCATGAGGTTACGAGATTGTTTAAGAAATAGGGACGATGCTGAATACAATCGGCAATTGATGCTTTTATCTTAGGCGCTGCAGCAGTCCCAGTAACGATTAATGAAAGTGTGTTCTTCAGAGTGAGTTCAGGATTAACTGGACAACACACAAATGCATCTTCATTGATGTGAACGCTCAGTTTCAAATCTCCAAAGAGACACGCAGGATAGTCAGTCATTCCAGAGAAGATGAGAAGATCTTCAAGATTGATTGACACACGAATAGGTACATCAATACTGTCTTTGAATACTCCAGTTCCAGAAGTTGTTGTGAAATCAGAAAGTGGAATATAAACACCAGCAACAGATTCGTCATGATTCCATGCATTCTGCCAAGGTGTGTGACAATGTTTACGATTCTCCAATTGACTCTTTGGCTTGATCATATTGTAGATGTGAGACTCCATTGACACGTCATTAGTTGTTGTGCTGATGATTCTCTGATTGTTGTGAAGAACAGTAAGGTCACGAAAGATTGATGCCGAATGTTTGAGTCCAACGAATATGAATATCCTCTCATTCATGTACGATCCATTTTTACTGGAATTTGTCTTCCAATTATTCACTTTAAGCCTTGCTGTCATTGTGAACGTAATGAAGGAATCATCGATTTGACAAATGTCTTGATTCCCAGTCAACGGAATGATTATTTCCTGTCCTTTGTAGAATCGTGAATTCTCGGATGGTTTTAATTCCTGAATGGAAGTACTGTGTGCTCCATCATTCAGAAGATAATTAATGTGATGCTCAGACATGAGTTGCTGCTGTATTTGACCAATATCATCACAAGTGTACTTGATTGATCCTGTTGTATTTCCAGTCAATGATGATGCTCCTGTTCTTTTGTTTGTCAGATGTGTTATATGCGAGTTCATTTTATCAAAAATAAAAAAACAATATTGCTTATTTCTTTTTCAGTTTCTTCTTCTTTGCTTTCGGCTTCAGCTTTTCTTCCAGTCTCAGTATTTCTCCTCTGAGCTTGTTAACAACTGCAGTGTTTCCTTCATTCATTGCTTGCTCATATTGTGCCATCTTTTCTGCGTTGATTTGCTGATCCGATTTCACATCTGGAATCATCTCAACACCTGTCTGTGCAACCTTCGAAATAAGTGGTCCAACGAAGGGAATGAGATTCAGAAATGGAGCTCCAACTCTGAGTATGTTTTTGCCAACTGCTGCTAATTTTGATAACCAACCTGGTGCCATTTATGTAAAAATAAAAAACTTGAACACAAACAAATTATAATCCTTTGAATTGAATTTTGGAATTTGACGATTGAGGCATGTCATCGTTTGAATACCGTCCATTTCGTGGAGGTTCATAATCTATCATCTGTTGTTGTGGTGCTCGATTGATTGCTTTGTTTTGCTGGTACACATCCATCATTCCGCCTAAGCCACTGAGGATTCCTCCTGCTGTTTGTCCAAACTTGTTGTTTGTCTGTGAGAGCAAGCCACCTCCAACCTGAAGCAGTGATGGAGCAAGCGGTTTGATGAATTGAAAGAACTGTTTGCCGATATTTTTGAGTTTGTTGAAACTTCCTGGTGCCATTTATGTAAAAATAAAAAATACAATTCATTAATTTTTCTAACGAGGAATTGCCTTTGTCAATGAAATTCCATAATTGAGTATAGTGTTGTATGCTTCGTTGAAGGCAATGCTCATATCTTTTCCACCAACAAGAATCTTGAAAATTGTTCGAAAGATTGGTAGTTTATTCAGACATAGACACTTGTCAGACAAATCATCCAGTTCGATCACCACATCATTGATTCCAGTGAGTGTCGCAATCAGTGCACATAAATCACTTTGGTTTGTGATCAGTTTCTTCGATGGTTCAATGAGATTATTCAGTAGTTTCTTTTCACAAGCAAATGCATTCTTGTAAACAAGCAATAATTGATCTTTGAATGCTGCAATGTTGGATGTGTACTCACGAAGTGGGATTGAACGACTTTGGATTGGTGCTGATGGATAAATCTCAAGTGGTGGTGGATCATACGTTCCTGGAACATTGTCTAGTTCGACATTCGCGCATTGTTCATTTCGATCTTCGAGTTTTGATCTTCCAGAAGATGCTCCTTTGTTATCGATGATCACATTGTTGGTGATTGACGTTGGAACTGAAGAAGAACTTGTGTGTTTCGTAAATTGACAACTTAGAATTGGCTGCATCACTTTCTATAAAAATAAAAATATATATTTATGTTTTTAATCACTCATATCTTTCTCCAAGTGTGCGAATCGAGAATATTCAGGCATATGTCCTGTTTGGTATCTTCCGATATCTCCCGTTCTTGTTCGGTACGCTGCAGTTGTCTGTTCGTTCACAAATGTTGAGATGTTTGCTGAATAACGACCAAGGAAAGTTTGCAGATCTTCTGTTTTTGTGATGATTTCGAGAAACTGTGGATGAATCTGTTCCTTAAACGCTTTTCTTGCTTTCGTTCTCTGATGATCTGGATTTGAACTGATGAAACCTTCAACATAATCTTCAAGCCATTGATCCCACATCTTTGATGCAATTTTAGACTGAATGGAATTGAAAACCATATTGTCCAACACTCCTTTCCCAGTGTCTGCAGGTTGTTCTCGACTGGCTCGATACAGCTTCAAAACATTGGTCATGAATTCACCAACAGCTTTCTTCATTATTGCATAAGGTTGTTGTGATCGTTGTGCTTGCATTTCTTGGTAGTTGACTTCACGATAGCTTCCAGGCAAAGCGTATTCTCCAGTCTTGAGGAAGTTGTTGTGTGCAGCTTTGATTCTTCTTCCATGATCTTGACGAAATGATGAGTATGGAGTTTGTCTTCGCATATCTGGTGTTGGATTCATTGAATAGTATGTCTCGACGACAGGTCGACTGTTGTATGATGCAAGCATGAAACCATTCGCTGCAACCAGATCTCCATTGTCTTTGTCGTAGACCATCACATCAGGAACTTTTCCATGTTTTTCCATCTGAACCGTCCAATTTTGTCCAGTCCTTTCAATGTATTCCAAAGCAGATGGAACACTACTGAGTGCAGAATTGAATTTAGTGCGAATGTCATCATCAGCATAGATTCTTTTCATTGCATCCAAAGCCCCCTGATCATATCTCATTTTTGGTTTCTTCGCTGGTGCTTTTCTCTTTGCGGGAATGTATTGTATCTTCGACATTGTGTTTTCATACAAAATAAAAAATCCAAAACTATATTTTAATTAGAGAGAAATCATAAATGAAAAGAACGAATTCCATTCTGAGGACATCGCCCGTATCTTCAACAACAAAACCTTTGGTTTCGCGGAGGGTGGAACCCTCTTCTCTTACAGCATACGTGAATGCAAAACTGAGTGAAGCATCTAGTAGGAATGTGTCTCATGAAGTTCAATCACAGATTCATCCAGATCTGAATTTCAATCGCAACAGTGTGAATGTCCTGGTTGGAAATAGAGGAAGTGGAAAAACATTCAATGCTCTTCGAGAGGTTGCCAAGCTCCAAAATGTTCAAGTAAGAAATGAATTGTTTCATCTCTTTGTCTTCGTCACCGATAAGAACATTGATCCGACATTCGATAAATTCAAACCAATACTGAACGTTCCATATGTGAAAGTCAAATATGATGAAGCACTTCCATTTCTATTGGAACTCTCTGAATCGAAAGCTGCGTATGAAGAGATCATTGATAATCAGTGGCAGAATAGAATCACTGATGAATGCAGAGAGGATCTCTTTGACTCACTGTACATTGATGACTTCTCAGTAAAGAATCTCCAAACGATTATCCTTCTTGATGACTGTCGTAGAATCCTAGGTGAACGTAGAACATCCAAAAATAGAATGACAATGATGGACTTACTACTGGAGAATCGACAACCGAAGTTCACATTCTTTCTGACGATGCATGAGCTCTTCAGTTTGTCAGCAGATATGAAGTCCAATATCGATTCGATGTGGATCTTTGGAGGGTTCAACAAAGAACGAATCAGTCGAGTCTATCCTCAGTTGAACTCACCAATTGACATTCGACAATTCTGGAATGTGTATCAACGAAAACAAAAATGTGAAGCAGTCATTCTTCGATACAACACTGATGGAGTTGCTCTGACAGAGATCAACAGAGAAGGTTTAAACCGAACTGTCCGCTAACCTAGCCGAAGGCTTCGAGCCCGCCTAGTCGGCGAGCTCTTGGATATGGTTACCAATCGTCTCGTCAAGACTTCGAAGCCTCATGCTGAGTGTGTCTGTCAGTGTTCGAATTGATTCTTCAATGTCTGAAAGTCTTTGATCAATCGAGAGGGAAGTGGAGTCACCGTTGTTCTCATTGCTTGCCTTTCTCAGTGCTATCTCACCTCTTATTTTTGTGATTCTGTATCCATCAATTCTGATTAACCTGTTCAGTTTCTGAGTTGTGAATTTATACAGTTCTTCTCTATTCTTTTCCAAATGTCTCTGAAAGTCATAGATGTTTTCAAAACATTTCTGTTCAGGATCAAACGGTTCTAAAATTTTCAGTGATGACATTTAAATGGAATAAAAATATTCGAAACAGTTTTGATTTAAACTATATTGAACTCATTAATGAACTCAGGAGTTAAATTGTCAATTGAGTCTGCATGGAACTTTGTGTGTTGAATCGGAACGTACACTATTTTTGGTAGACATGTGAGTCCATTCAGAAGTTTAGCTACAACATTTCCGTGTTTGTACTCAATGAATTGTCCAACAAACTGAAACTGTCTTCGCTTCTTCTGAAACTTGGCAACAGTCTTGTTCAAGTCAAGGTGAATCAACAATACGTTTCCTGGCTTGTATCGCCACAGCAGCTGTGTTGTCTGCTGTTGTTGGATGTTCTTCAATTGCTCTTCACAACTGGAGATATACAATGCTTCGATTTCACGATTGTTTTGTGCCTGCTGTGGAGTGAACTTGTTCCAGTACGCTCGATGTGGAGTCATGTTATAGTATTCCACCATCTGAGTCATCAAGGAATGATTTGCCATTTGTGTCGCATTGTCTTGGAATCCATCTCTGATTGTTCTGATCACTCGATCGACAATTCGATTTTGATTTGTGAATGGTGAACTTGTGAAATATGTACTGACGTTCTGATCCTTGAAAAACTCTGATGCTTCAATACTAGTCCATGCTGCTTCACCATCACCTCGAATGTTGTTAACGTGAACGCCACGATAGTTAATCAGGTCATTGATTGCAGTCTTGACTTTGCTCCATGATTTATCCAGAACAGGAATGACCACCAGGTATTTAGTATTGATGTTAATTGCGAAGAGGTAAATCTGTAGAACTGTTTTCGACGTTGGTGATTGTATAAAAACGAGATCAATTTCCCAGGATCCAAACTTGGGAGAGAAGTACGGTCTGTCACATTTCTGTGGAACCTTTTTGTCTGATGTCTGATGTGGATCTCCAGTGATGTCTTTGGACATAAATTGTATCTTTGATCGAAACGGATATTGTATTTTTGTCACGGCTTTTGGAATCGTTGGTTGATCAATCATCAATGTGTTACCTCCTTGTTCCCTCCTTATTTTCCTAGGATGTGTAGAATCCCATCGGTGAACATATTCATCGTACCATTCCTGAAATGATCTTCCACCAAATGGGATTTGTTTAGGATGTGCTAAAATGAACTCAGTTTCGTCATTTCCGAGAGTTCTGCTTACGTGTGAAAGAATGAACATGTTTCGATTCAGTTTCTTTGATTCAACGATCTGTTTGTCAATGAATTCTTCCATTTTCTGTTGATTGTCCATCATTGAATTCTCTGCTTTGATTTGTTCCTCCTCTGAATTGTCCTTCTGTTGATGGTCAAAATAGCCTTTCACTCGTTCCAACATTCCCAGCACTTGCCTTGTCGTTGGTTCGACCTTGTTGATCTCTCTCACATATGGCACAAAACCTTTGTCTATCTTCACAATTGTTTGTGGATCTGGTGACTTGGGAATCAGTGGATCATCATCTTCAAACCTCATCTCTTTCATTGGAAATTCATATTCTGAACCAATTGATGTCGGGTTTCTCTTCTGTCCAGGAATGATTGGAGATTCAGGAGGTTCAATAGCAATTGGTTGGGGAAGTTGTGTTGGAATTACGATGGCTGGTGGTTGATTAAAATGAATATTCTGTGATTCCTGATAATACTGTTGATATGCTCTGTACGCTTGTCTTGCAGTGTTGTTACTAAGGATCCATCCGGTGAATTGTTTCACAAATCTTTGAACAACTATTTTTCCATCAGCAATGTTTAAATCAGGAGGTAATTCTCCATTCAGCCAGTCATTGAAGTATGTCTCATCATTTGCGTCGTATTGTCCATTTGAATCATTGACATGATAGGTTGGTAGAATTTGCGAAAACGTCAATGTGACTCTGTATATTTTTGTCTCGGAATGGAACGTATTGTCCAGGAGTTTCTTCACTATTTGATCAATTTGTTTTGAACTCAAAAATGGTCTAGCCATTTCTACAAAAATAAAGTTTGTGTTTATTCAATTATATAATCAGTTGCTTTCAGTCCATGAATGAATGGAGGACACGATTCATTTTCAAGTACGATTGCCTTCAGATGTATTCCACTGAGACTGAGTTTCTGTTGTTGTATTTTCGCAATCTCAAATCCATTGCTGTCATTGTCAGAATGAACTCTTCTCGTTTGAAAGTTCAATGTTGTTGTCACTGTTTTCTCTCCATTGAGGCACTTCACATAGTCATCACTCGTGATATTTGTTTTCTTCAGTGACACTCCTTTGATTTTGCATTTCTCATCGAGAGAGTAGCACTTGGGTGCAAGACAAATCATCTGCTCACCTTCCTTTTCAATTGCTAATCCCAACAGTTTCTTCTCATCATCAACTCCCTTTTCAGGATTGGGAAACCATTCATTTTTGTGAGCATCATAGAATTCCTTATCAGCAATAACATGTTCAAATTGTTGATGGATTCCAGCATTTGGATCTCCACTAATTGCCCAATAAGCAGAATCAGTATCACCCTCACAGAAATGAATCTTGTTCATGTCTAGACATTTGTACATGAAGTTGTAGATGAAATTCAGATACCAGAACTTGGCATTGTCGAGTGTGAACACCGCTTCTTGCAGACATGTTTTGCACGATGCTTTCTCTCTGTCTTCAATCACAATGTAGTTGTCCTCATTGATCTCTCTTGTTGCCACAAATCCTTTCATCATCTGTTTCAAGTATGTTCTCTTCTCATTGCAGATTGTGATTGAGTTGTACTTCTCAGTGTTTATTCCATCGTATCCGTAACTTCCATTCAAGTTGGTCTTACAGAATTGTTCCTTTCCCTTGTTTCCAACCTTCATTGCTTCTATTCTGTCATTCATAAATGAGGTCACAAATGGTTCGAATCCAGCATGTCTCGAGAATACCATCACAGTCTTAATGTCGTCCACAATGAAGTGACAGTAGTCGATGAGGAACCACAGATAGTATGTCGAAAAGAACATATACTGATCGTGTGTGCTCAAGAGTTGAGTCAGCTTTCTTTGTTTGTCATCAGTCTTCAATCCATGTTTCTTCATCAACGAATACGTCTTCTCTCTCCAATGTTCTCTTCTGTCGTATTGACAATGATGTTTCTGAAGATTGGTGGGAAGTTAATGAAATCATTTATGGATTTCTCGTCGATGTGTCCTTTCAGTTCTGCAACAAACAGTGTCTTCTGGTTCTTGTCCTCTATGATCTCCCGACATTCTTTGTCTCCTGTGGCTGTGTACAAACATCTTCCTGGCATGTACATTCTGTGTTTCGTGTATGGATTGTTCTTGTTCTTGATTGATGAGAAAGCACTTGGGTAGAGAGAGTTGAAATCAACACCACAAACGTGAGTCATGATGTGTTCAGTATCTTTAGAAATGACTTTGTTGTCTTCGTACGTGAAGTGATTGATTGGTGTCACGTTTTTGATATTCTGTCGATGTTGAACATTCGATAATCCACCAGTCACTGCTGCTCTCAACTTGTGATAGGTCTGTTCGTGTGTCAGAGTCATCGGTAGTGATTTCCAGATGCAGTACTTCTTCAATTTAATTCTCAATCTCGTGAGATGCTCATCATGGTCTGACTTGTAGGTGTTGCAGTAATCACAGCAGATCTTCACGTTCTCTTTTGAATGTCCTTTTGAATTGTCGATTCGATCCAATGTTGGTCGAACTGCTTGTGTGAAGTGGCACTTGCAGATATAGCACACTCTCTTGCATTGTTGAACAAACCAGTCGTAGTCTGCTTCAGTGACATTGTTGGTAGTGTTGCGATGAGCTTTCTGGTCTTGATAAATGTACGATGCTACCTTGTACTTCCAGTATTGTTTGGTGATCTTGATTGGACCAGAATCGTCACATTCGTTGTAGTCAGCATCGATATCAAAGTCTTTGTAGGCACAAGCATACTTGATTGCTGAAGCATTGGCTGACAGTGACAGATTGTGTAACATGTCCACTTTGTATTGGAAGTTCAAATTGATCAGATTGTCCAGTGGTGCAATCATGCATTCAACGTCTCTGATGTTGTAGAATTTGAGGTACTCCCAACGGTTCTTGAATCCTTGATTGTTCCAATCATCAAGGTACAATTGGTAATCAGTATCGGACATTTCACTGTTGTTCAGACTGGAGTAGAATTCATATTTTGAGAAAGGTTCTTGTTTGCTCAACACCGTCGTAGTCTGATGAATCAAATGATTCGTAGGCAAAGAATGATTTCTGAAGTGTGGTCTTTCCTCCAAAAGCTTTGACTGCATTATCCAACACATTGGTCCTGTGTACGACATCATGTCAATAAAGCGAAGCACCTGTTGTGTCTTCGTGTCTGATCAATACTTGTTTGTACTTTGTTGTTGATCCATGGAAGCTCACCACTTTCCAATCCTTGTCAACAAGATCACGGAAGATGAGATTGATGTCAAATCTGGAGCTGTTGAATCCAATGACACTGACTTCATTTTGTGAAGGAATCTCGGATCTTTATATTGATTGTTCTCTCGTACTGTCTCAGCATATTTGAAGAGCTGTCTGATCCATTGCTTCACAAAGTCATTTCCATCTCGAAGATCAAAGTAGATTGACTTCACTCCTGATTTTGTTTTGATTGCGGATGCAACAACGAGAGAGTTTCAAGTGTGAGATCAATTGTGTGTTTCATCAGAGAGATTGTCAAGAATGAGATCTTCCATTGTTTCGAAATCGTACGTGATGTAGTACGTTGGTTTGAATTCGTCTTGTCTTTTGTGTGCCATCAGAAATTCATAAGTTCTATTGTTGAGGATATGTGGAACATATGGTCTTGGTGTTTTATCAAGTGAGATCTTCTTCATGTTTTCCATCAAGTTCCTTACATTCGGCAAGATGCTTCTCGTAGTATCTCTTGAAGTTTGTATCCTTCACTTGGAATCCTCTCGATTGACAGAATGGACAGAGTTTGTATCCAGTGAGTTTCTCAGGATCAACAATGAACATCACATGAACGAGTTGCGGTGAGCGGAATCATCAGAAGTGGAAGAACTCTTGCATCATCATTCTCGTTGATGTACGATTGACTGAGGAAGTACCGCTTCTTGTCTTCATCGAACTCATAAATGTGAACAGTGATGTTGAATACTTGCATTGCTCTCTCTAAATCACATGCAATATCAAATCCAGGATATTGTTGAAGATGTGGAGTCAATTGTCGAGACTTCAGATGTGTGAGATTCATCCATTGTGCGAACAATCAGGCTTCACTATTCCTCATATTGATTGATTGATCTCCTTTGACATCTTGAAGTGTAGAGGAAGGCGATAGAGCTTGAAAGAAGCAGATGTTGTACTCGGAATCAATGTATCGAACATTTCTCGTTTTGATGTGTTCAGTTAGAATGGTGGCTTTTCCTGCAACTGGAAATCTGTAAACAGCAACAAGAATGGAGTGGAATGCAATAAACATCGTCTTTGTGTCCATCAGTGTTCTCTCCTGTGATTCTTTGATCAGATTGATCGCATATTTTGAATACTCATCGATGTCTGCTTCACTTCGTATCACCGTTGGGAAACTCTTCGATGTGTTCTCCAATTCTGGTCTGAAGTCATTGTACAGTGTCTCATCTTTGTCTTTTCTTTCAACGATCTTTCCAAAGTCGATACTGATCTTGAATGGACGATCCTTCTCTTTTTCATACACTGCATTGATGAAGGTTGTGATTTCCTCAACATTCTTCAGATGGTTGTGAAAGTACAGCTGATACGGTTTTCCATTGTCACTCACTTTCTCGATCTCATTCTTCTTGAACTTCTTTCGTGCATTTGTCAGACACTCATTGAATCCAAGTTTGTCTCTTGGTTCAGCGAGTAAGATACATTCATTGAATCCATCAAATTGCTTCACTTTTCTTGTTTCCATTTGTTCATTTTTCTTTTGAATGATCAACAGATTCTTCATCCAATGATCCATCAACTTCTCCTCAATTGATTTGAGCTTCCGTGTGATCTTGAACACTTGCTTTTCAATTCAGTTTCGTTCACTCTTGGATTTGCTTTCATGTCACCATGATGACGTTTTTATCCTCTTCATTCATCATTGCGTTGTTGTTCTGTTCATTCTGTCTCCTGAATCAATGCTCTTTGTTCGATTTGTCGTTGATGTCTCACTTCGTTCAGGAATTTTGGAATTAAATTGATATTAAGATATGCTGTTGGATTAGGATTTCGATATCCAACATCATGTTGAAGCATTGCCAGGAGAAATGAATAGTGATGTTGCTTGTATGGACTGTCAGGTTTGTATGTTCGACCATCTGTAAATGCGAATTGAGTGTTTGGAAAGAGTTCTCTAACCTCTCTGATTTGTTCCTTCACTTTCCAGAGTTGTGTCATTTACTACAAATTAAAAAATAAAAAATAAAAAGTTGAGTGATTATTTTGACTTTCTCAAATGTGGCTTCTTCTTTGCTTTCAGCCATGAATCTAGTCGCACTTTGAAACTTCAGATCCACCAATTTCTCGATACGTGAATGGAGTCAGGACTTGCTTGTACTCACCAACGAGCTCACAGTTGTACTTCCTCAGTTCATTCTCCACAAACGATTGAGTGTAGTGTCGACGTTGTGACATGTGTCGGTTTCCCTTGATTCCACAACTTTGGTTTATTCTCCTCGACACCTTCGGACATAGATGACTGGTTCTGTGCTCGGACATACTCAGAAACAAGTTCACAGTTCTCTTTTTTCATTGATTCGAATCAACTTTTCTCCTCGGGTTCATTTTATACAAAATAAAAAAGTCAAAACAATTTTAGAAACAATGAAATTATGTTCAATCACTTTCTGTGTATTTTACCAACATATTCTACAACCGACAATAAAGAACAGCCTATTTGCGATTTCAAGGAAATCTGACAAAATATGGGGAATGATCCGAATTCGACAATCCTTCTTTCTTTCAGCTTTTATGCGTTTTGGAACCTGCGGATGCTCGGCATCATCCTGTATGCTTCATTTTTTCAATTTCATCTCTTTTTACCAGCACGTGATCCTGATCACGCTCCATCTCTGTGATTGTTTGTCTTCTTCGTCATTTTATTACTGTTCTCTTCTTTATTCTTTTGTTTTCAACTGTTTTCATGTGTTTTCTCTCTTATTCTTCTTCAGGTGTCACCGTAGTGAACATTTCATCACTTCTCAATTTTGTCTCGTATGTTGCTTATTATCGTTCACAACATCCTTCTTTATTCTCTTCTTTTCTCCTTTAAATTATCTTCGTCTTCATTTTATTACTTCACCTCTTTTTGTTCACTTTTTAGGTTCGATCCCAGTCGTCTCCGCATCTCGGTATTTTTACCTGTTATTGGACATTTCATCATCATTCTCTTCTTTCTTTTCCTTTCATCTGTTTTCATCATTTCTACCTCTTCTTTCTCTTCAGATCATATCCAATTAGATGATCATCATCATCTTCGATTTCAGATTGTATGTTCCAGATTATCTCCTCAAACTACCCTTTCTTCTCTTCTTTTCTTTCTTTAACTTGTTTTCATTCTAGTTTTCACTTTCTCCTCTTTTTACAACTTTTCAGACATGATCTGAATCGTCGCTGTATCTCAGTTTTTTTTCGCATTCTTCATCATTTCATTACCTTCTTTCTTTTCTTCATTGCTTGTCTCATTTTCATCTGTTTTGTTCCTCTTTTTCAACAGGTATCCGAATTGGAGGATCATCGACAGTTTCATTGTATGTTGTTTCCTATCTCTTGAAACTTACTTCTTTCTTCTCTTCTTTCCTATCTTTTTTACTATGTCTCTTACTCATCTCTTTTTTCACTTTTAGACTCGATCTCTACAGTCGCTGTATCTCTGCACTTGTATGTGTTTTGATCACACCTCGTTCATCTTCTTTGTTCACTCTTCTTTAGCTGTTTTTATTGGTTTTGTCACTTCATTTTCATTACTTGTCATTTCATTTTGTGGTCACTTCTCCGTACTCATTTTTGCATTGTTTTTATGTTTCCTCACTTCATTTATGTTTGTTTTGCTCAAACTTTTCTCAAATACATTGCGCTAATTTTTGTTTCATCACATTCCTCACTTGTGACGAGGATCCGACGGATCGTGGTCGGCTTCAGATCTTCGTCTTCGAACCTCTCATTGAACATTTCACTCGATTTTTCATTCTTTCTTGTTTTTAATGTGATAAAAGGTGAACACAGACTCTGTTTACATTATTCACGTCAATTTCACGTCGTTATCACGATCTCCACTTCACTGTTCACTATTGCTTGCTCACTTCATTTTACCTGTTTCACCTTCTTTTACCCTTCTTTTGAAATCTTTCAAAAACTTGAACATTGTGATGTCACCAACGGTCGAAAACGTCATGAAATCGGTGAAATGAGAAGGAACGATGGATGAACGAAAGTGAAAACGGAAGAGTGAAATGAAAGAACGTTGAAGTGATTGGAACGTAAACAAACAGTGAAATGTTAAGAAGAAAAAAGACAAAAGTGAAATTTTGGAAAGAACTAATGAACCAAAATTCTGAAAATTCAGCC